>AYEL01079132.1:0-80221 GCA_000484575.1 Olivierus martensii
TGTGTCATTCCTTCGACCCGGAGCCCGTGTGTCCTTACTCACGAGGCCTATAACCGCTCGGACAATTAACTAAAGACGGACCGCTCAATTAATTATTTTAAATACGTTAATAATCGGAATAACGCGACTTTCTGACAAAATAGTGCTGGAGATCACTTTAAACTCTACCCTGGTGTCAGGAACTGACCGCTGACGTTCGATTCAAATATCGACGACAGCGACACCTTGCGGCAGCCTCACATACGACACCAAAAGATAACAAACAAATTTTTTCACAAGTTTTATTTTAAATAAAGAAATCAGATAATAAACAAAAGAAAAGCTCAACTTCCGGTTTCGATTCGCTATTTTACTTTTGATTTGGCGGTTGGTTTGATTATGATATGAGACGCAATTTCTGGTAAGTTATTAATTTAGATGATGAACATTGATGTAAAATATGAAAATAAATATTTCTTAAACAGTTAGGTGTTAAGTTTATTGTGGTTATTCATCGTGAAACTTAGCTAATGGCCGGAATCTCACAAAGCAAGAACCAATTACCATATTTTCCATAGAGTTAATACTTCGATTAGTGCGAATTCGATTAGCGCGAGAAATTCGTGGAACCAATTATTCGCGCTAATCGAGGCCTACCTGTATAATATATTGAAAGAGCAAAAAGAGTGTTAAAAAGAAGAATGAAGAAAACAAAAGAACACTGGAAGTAAATGAAAGGTATGAACAGAGAAAAAGATGAAAATAAATATAGTGCGAAAAGATGACAGAAACATGTGGGATAAATGGAATAAATGGGATAAATCTAGGATGATTGATAAACATCAAGAATATTTCCGTAAGGTTTTTAAAAGAAAAAGGGATAATGCAATAAATGAATATGAGCACAAAAGAGTGAACAACTAGTATTTTGATGTGTAGTAAGAGAGCCATGACTTGAATAGATCATTGATAAAATGTTATAGTGTGAAGCCTCTTGTAAAATGTATGTAGTATTTATATAAACTGTATAAAAGATGAATGATGTAGATATGAGTGAATTTTTTGCAACAAGATAAGCACACCTTACAAGTCATTTCCATCTTGCATGAACATTTTAATGGCATTTTATCTTTCCAATAAATAAATTTAATACTATCATTAATATTTCTGAATTGCTTATTTAAAAACAGAAATCATCAAATAAATTTAACAAGTAGAAAAATAAAATTTATCAATGAAAGAGGCTACAGATGAAATTCCATTAATGCTAAAAATAATGGAATCTTATAGTTCTGAATCATTTTTGGACTTATTAAAAGTAAGTCTAGGAAGCATACAGAATCACTTTTCTCATGTCAATCAATCATCTATAGTATCCTCAGTAGCTAATTTTTGCAGTAATGCAACCCTAGAATTATCCAGGTTTCATAAAAGTTACCATAATTCTCAATGAAAATTATTAAAATCTCTATTTTATATATTTAAAAAAAGACTAGCTATTTTAATTCCTATTTGATCAACTATTTTAATTCCATTTGATCAATTATTTTAATTCCTATTTGATCAATGAACATTAAATATAACACATGAAAAATTTTAATTTTTTTTAGCTATTAAAATGCCTAATAAGTTGAATCAAATCAACAATAAAAAAGGATAATCCAAAATTAAAACAGCAAGAATGCAAATCGAAAATATTACTTCAAAAAGCAACAACAGAGCAAAATTGTTATTACTCAACATACAGCTACAGGCAACTGAACAAAGGAAGTGAAAGCAGAGAAGCAATTGCAATAAAACCTGTTTGATATGCTCTTGGAGAGAGCAGTCAGGGCATATCACTAAATTCTATTGTTTTAAAGTGCAGAATTTTAATGTGTTCTTTTAAAGCTCAGAATGAAATCTTTTTAAGTTAAATATTTTTCATCGAATCTATGTAATTAGTAAGATCATAAAAAGTGAAAAATTGTTTCAAACAAACAAGACAATATTTTGTGACAAAGATTTCTTAGTTACAATATTAATATACACCGTCAATAAGTCTACTTCAAACTAATAAAGAATATTATAACGACTTGAAATTCATTTTGTTTTCAAAATGAAGTAACTATTTAAATTAAAAATCTTTGTTAAGATGTTTGTCTCAATTTAATTCATTAGCTAAACTATCAATATCTTACATGGATAAACAGAAGCAATTTTTATCTTTTATAAAAATATTAGTATTTAATATTTAAATAACACATTTAGAAAACAAGATTATTTTTCAATTTCAATAACGATAATCTTATTCCAAAATCATATTGATCTCAATTTTCATCAAAAATATGACAGCAAATCCAATTCTGTTATTATGTGTTATGAATTTAATTTGAAAGTTTTGTTCATAACTCAAACTTACTCTTATGCTGAATGCAGAAATATTGAACCCACTGCACATACTGTATTGTATAACAGATGATATTAATTATACCAATTTTCTTATTTCACTGAATGAAAACAAATGTCTGATTAAAATTGAGGATCTTTGATCAAAGCTCCACCATTTTGAAATACTATAGTCACATATTATATAACCAACTTATATAGTTTTACAAAGAATTTGTTATTAGACAATTTTACTATCATAATATTTAAAATTCATGTACAATTTTTGAAATTTCCAAAAATTTGAAAATAAAATAGCTCTTGTAATTATGTAATGTTGGGGATAAATTTATATTCTGTATATATGAATATTATATAAATATACATATATCATCAACATTATGTCCATATCCTTGAAATGAAAGGCAGCACTCAAAGTATATGCATGCACATAAATCAGTGATCAAACAACTACCATATGTACTATACCAATTTCATCCCCATTTTCTGTTTCATACATTCACACTTTTCTTATTCATACTTTCAAACTTATATATCCTAATATACTCATCCACCTTGATCTATAATATTCCAGTTTGGAAAATGATATAAAGTGGGACAATGGGTGCCATGAGTCGATTGTGGCTCAGAAAGAAACACAAGCATTTGCATGTGTTTCTTTGCTTGTCTCATCAAAGGAAGCATCTTTTTCTGACCTGCAATAAGAAGTGAGTTCTTCACAATATTCCAGGGCACCATCATCATTGTGCACCACACAAACCCCCTCCCAAACAACCAAAAACACACTGTATCAACAGAAGGTTATGCTCATGTTTAATGTATTGTTTGTGATATTGCGCATTGCAAATTACTGCCACTTGTCCAGACGATCAATGCAACTGTGTACTCTCAGCAACAGAAATGTGTACGTGAAAAACTGAAAACCATGGAGCCAGTACCTATGAATCACAGAGATATCATTCTGTTACAGGACAATGTGAAGCCACATGTTGCTAAGGTTGTCCGTGACACTGTTATCCAACTTGGTTGGGAAACCTAATGCATCTCCATATTCCCGAGATTGGACTTTCGGATTACCATTTGTTTTATTCATTAGACAACCAACTGCGAGGATGATTGTTCAAATCCTCGACAAGGTGATAAATGCACTAGATTGCTTCTTTGGTTCACATTCTGCTGAGTTCTACCACTGTGGAATCCATAGTCTGCCCAAGCATTGGAGACAGGTCATTGTTGCTGATGGGGGCTATTTTTGATTTCCAAATACATCTTACTTCATGTTGTTATATTTATCTTTGTAGAATTAAAATCTAACAGAGCTTTATTGATTTAGCAATAATCAGATTTAGACTGTAATCTTAATGATAATCTTATGACTGGAATAATAAAATTTCAAATCACAGAATCTCTAATTTGATCAAATCAAACTTTGAATTATACAGGGTGTTCCTAAAGTCCACCGACAAACTTTGAGGGCAGGTTCTACTTATGAAAATAAATAAACAATGTCTTATGAACATAACATCGGAAATGCATATTTTTCAAGATAAACCAGTTTTTCACCCGAAAGGCATAGAATGTATTAATCCGTGCGTAATATGTATTGACATCCTTTATAACATTTGAAAATACTTCCAACAACAATTTAATTAACTTTTTATTAATTGCAAACAAAATGACCTTATTTTTTACATATTTTAGGTAAAACTGAACAATAACAACAAAGCTGCAGGAGAGCATCACAGTAAATGTTTGAAATGCCCTCCGTCAGACTCGATACAGGTTTGTAAACATTTTGAAAATGAGAGTCTAACTCTTTGACAAATCCCGGGCATGTTCTTGATGTCTGTAAACCCATTCGTATTTCTTTCTCGGAGTTCATCAGGCGTAGACACTTCGGAATGATACACTAGGCCTTTGAGATGTCCCCAAAGATAAAAGTCCAATGGATTTAAATCCGGGATCTCGCGGCCTATGCGACAGGACCACCTCTGCCAATCCATTGATTATGGAAATGGTCATTGGAACTGTCAATTTCGTCCTCGGGTCTTACCTGCGGGCCGGGGACCTCATACTATCCCATGACAGATAGATTGTAAATCGCGCAAAATTTACATTCTAGGTAAAACATCACATCTCTAAAGATAACTTTTCAGAATAAATTATCTTTTAAAAATACGTTAATTGTCTTGAGAAGTATTTTAATAATACGATTTCAGTTACTTATGATTATTCAATACAGCGGAGTATTACTAAAATAGTTCCATTTTAGAAAAGATATAATTCATTAAATATGCATTTCCGATACTGTGTTCATAGAACATTTTTTTTTTATTTTCATGAACCTGCCCTGGAAGTTTGTCGGTGGACTTTAGAAACACCCTATATATTCCAGACAGTCCAAAATAAAAGGATAAAATTACTACTTGAAAATTCACTGAAATCATAATAAATTTATAGTAAATACAAATATTTCACTACATTTAACAATTTTTAAAAACTAATTTTTCAATTTATAGATTTAAGTAGAAATAGATTAACACTAGCATTATTTAGTAGATAAAAAATATTTCACAACATATTTAACTGATGTAACATTTTCGGTACAACCATCTTTAGCACATTGCAAAGCATAGAACATTTTCAGAAAAACAGAATCGAACATTATAAAATTGGTTTGAAAAACATATAACGATACTAACAGTAAATATAAATATGTTACATAAACAATAAAGCAATGTGCTGAAGATGGGTGTACCAAAAACATTACACAAGTTAAATAAATAATGAAATATTTTTTATCTACTAAATAATGGGTGTTAATCTATTTCTAATTAAATAGAAAAAGTAAGCAATAATCATTACATGTATAGATTTAAAATTTCTTCAAAAAAAAAATGTTTATAAAGTATCAGCAGTTGATGATTTTGTGAACTAAGCTAAAATCATTTTTATGTATTTGTTGTGAATTAAATTATGAATACAATGAATTTAACTTATTTTTTTGTCTTCTATTGAAACTGTTTTTTTAATTATTTTTATTTAAAAAATCTATAATTAATGCAAATTAATTTCAAAATTGCAATTATTGTGTTTTGAAATTAAAACTTTAATAAATTATTTCTGATTTCTGTAAAAATGAAATATTACACAATAAACCCTTGCTAATCCAGTTAGAGTTAATCTGGAAATAAAATAATTTAGATCAAAATATGGTGGAAAAATTTAATTTCAGAAAGATTATTAACAATTTTTAAGTTTTCTAATTATAAATATTACAGCACAAATTATAAGTGGAAATGTTCTTTATTAAAACTGATATCCAGAATGTAATAAATAATTCATTAAATTTTATTCCAATTCATAATATTAATTAATATAATTAAAAAATATTGACTTCTTCGCGTAAATCTAAGGATGATTTTAATGTAGTTAATTTCCTTTTTAATTAAATTATATAAAAGTATTTAATTATCATTTTTGATAATAGATAAATATGAAAATTATTGCAATTACAATAAATTCGGTTCATTATATTAATTGGCATAAATTCGAGATAAAGAAGAGATTCACTATAAATGCCTGTTTCGTATTACAAATTATTTTAGCGAATCGCATTATATATAATTTACTCGGCATAATTTTACGAAAAAAATATATTAATGATTGCAATTAGCATTTCTATATTATTCTCGCTCTCTCTCTCTCTCTCTCTATATATATATATATATTCACTGTAAATACTCACCCTTTGACTTATCAGATAAAAAACTTTGCAAATTAACTTCCTACGATCGTATAGGTAACACAGGGTAACCTGAGTAAAAATCGCCCCAGGATTGTCGCGATTTTGGTGATATGAAAGTACGCCTTTAATCCTTCAGATTTTTATTGGATTTTGAGTTTTGCTGCTTTCTTTTATTAACTGGAAAGGCTTTAAATTGAGATACTATTAAGATTCAGGATGAGAATTTTGAGATAGGTCATTAGGCTCCAAAACTAATTTCATTTAGATATGCGAAATTATCGGTGGGATAATTCTGAGATTGGTCACAAAATTTCAAAGTTGACGTCATGATGATGTGATGGCATTGTTATATAACAATAGGTGAAATATTTCATAAAACTGATTGATATAGGACATCATTATTCATGATTATATAGTGTCTTAAATATGTACCCTGTACTATATGATATCACAACATGTAACAATTGAGATGATTATCAATATTGTATATAGGGGAAAAATATGTGCCAGGAATATTCAGAAATGTCGAGAAAATAATATATGATATCACAACATGTAACAATTGAGATGATTGTCAATATTGTATATAGGGGAAAAATATGTGCCAGGAATATTCAGAAATGTCGAGAAAATTGGGATCAGTTTATGAATGTGTATAATTACAATTTTGTGTACATAATATATAATTAATTCATAAATTGATGCTTTGATTGATTAATTTAAGTCAACTTAATAATTTTTTAGAATTAATATAAAAATTTATAAGCATTTTATTATTTATAAGTCTTTCTTTAAAATATTACCACAATTAACTCATAATTATTAATATTCGTATAGTTTATATTAGGTTAAAATTTTATGCAGATTCTATGATAAATTTAATAGAATTTTGATTAAAAGGTGTCATTAAGCTGATATTTTTCGTTACGGATTAATATTTCATTGTAATTAATATTTATTAAATTTATCATTTTTGTATAAAACATTTAAATTTTTTATATTTATTGTGTATTTGCAACAATAAATTCATTTTAGAAAGATATTAAAACTATACTGTATATTCTTTTAAAATTAGAAAATTATGAAAATATTTGGAGATTTATTTTGTTATATGATGTAAATTCATTCAGGAAAGAAATTTTGACAGATATGGAAATCAACTTATTGATTTCAGTAAAACTGAAAAAATGCAAAACTCTGATAAAATAAAAATCATGACATTTTTTATGTTTTGCTTATTATTTATGTTGCTAGAAGTGAATTTTTTATAAATGTTCAGTTATTTTTTTTCTCATGGATATAACTCATATTTCCTTTTATTTTGGATAATTTTCCACATAACTTGAATAATTGACATATCTACAATATATATTGATATTTACATAATGATATTGAACTATCATTCGTACATCAATCGAATTTTTGATGAAATGCTACCAAATCAATTTTTTTTTTTTCATTTTTGACATCTCAACAGTCAAATTAAAGCGAAGAAATATAATTTTTAGGTACAAGATTAGCAACGAAAATAGATACTAACAAGATTTTTTAAAAACTAAACACACTATTTATTCATTTCAGATTCTTTGTTCAGTTACAAAAATTATTAATTATTGCAAAGTAGTTTGAAGAAATATGAATTTTATTATTGTAACTTTTTGATTTTTCACTCCAACATATGCAATTGACAAGAATATATTGAAATAGCTTTTACAATTTTCATAAAACATCAAATGAAGTAGAGATTTCGTGATTAATTTTTTACATTTTATGCGTTGGATCTAATCGCATTTATTTCTATTCTTATTGTAAAAATATCCATTATATTTTTTATTACAATCATCTTTATGGATATTATCATCACTGGTGTCACTACAGAACTCTCCTCTTTCCAATTGCCAGAATCGTCATGAATTCATTTCATTCTTATACAAAATACATTAATTTTTATTTATTCCCATTATACTTAAGAAATTTCTTAGCCTTTTAAAATATAACAAATGAAATATTTAAAATTCAGTTTTAAATTGTTTCTTATTTTCTTTTTTCAAGTTTAATAAATAATTTTTTTATTTTATTTGAATAATTTTTATAATCCTATAATGACTATAATTAAAAATAATTTTTATAAATTTAAAATAAATCGAATGAAAATTTACCTTAAAAATCTCTTAAGAAATAAATTATAATAGTATAGTTTTATTTTATATTATTTCAATTCATCAGATTTATTTACTTAACTGATTTTAGCCATTTAACAATAATAACACTTTATGTAGTAGTAAAAAATCATTTGACAGATTAAAAAAAAAATTAAAAATCCAGAAAATCTATTTTAATAGACATAATTCGAATTTAAAACGGAAATATGATTACAATAATTTGTAATTCATAGCTATAATTTTCATAAAATTAACATTAAGTCGGTCATGCTTAAACATTTTCTTTTATTATAGGAAATGCAATAATAAACTCTCATAAAATTGGAATTCATTCAAAATGTATCTAACAATCATTAGTTTTGACAGCTGTTATAGTTCCAACGAAAAATGTCTCTTAAAATTTATCACACATTCATTATTTATTCAATCGTTTTATTGAAAATGTTCTTATAATCATTCAATAATAGTACCATTACAATATCTAAATTTTTAACACTGAAATATTATTTTTATGAATATTTTTAATTATTTTATATAATTTAGCATTATAAATATATATTAACTATTATTATTATCACGCATTTGTATTATTCTGTAAAATTTATAATAAAAATAAAAATTCTGATTTTAAAATGTAATATTATTGGAACCGCATATGCTATTTTTATTCTTTATAAACTTTCTCGTACAAAAGATTCTAAAAATATTAACGTTAAATCTTTAGTTTAATGGATGACAAAAGCTTTTTTTTTTACTTGGATTGTTCAAATGTAACGTGAAAAATGAATAAAATAAAATCGTGATTTTTAAAATGTAATATTATTGGAACCGCATATGATATTTTTATTCTTTATAAACTTTCTCGTACAAAAGATTCTAAAAATATGAACGTTAAATCTTTAGTTTAATGGATGACAAAAGCTTTTTTTTTTTACTTGGATTGTTCAAATGTAACGTGAAAAATGAATAAAATAAAATCGTGATATTTTTACATATTTCATTAGAATGGATGCTCATTATTCAGGTGATAAGTTGCTTAACATTTTTTTTTATTTTTATTTTTTGATAAACGATGATTATATATTTAAAAACATTGAGTTACTTTTTAGAATATTTGAATAAGTCTACTCGAAATTTTATCAAATAATATAAAACATATTTTAAATAAGTATTAAAAATTAAATTTTGAAAAATAATAAACACTAAAACAATAATTTGATATTAAGATTTTTTTCATTCATTTAAGCGTAACATGAATAATATATTGTATATAAAAATAAATTTTATCAGCGATTGTAATAATTAATATTCGAAAAATTAAATGCGAGAAAAAATGTTTGCATTCACTTCAAACATAACATGAGTGAAATGCTTAACATCACCAAAATTTTTTTTTTTTTTTTTTTTGGTAAATTCGCGATATAAAATCCATTAATGGAATCTGAATTTTTTGATTATTTAGCATAATTTGATAACTAAAAAATAATTTTTATAGGTATAGCGAAAAAGAAACTATATTAGAGAAAGGCATGACTTCGGAACTGACTATAATATCCGCTAATCGAAGAGATTCAGCACTCTTTACTTGCACAGCAGTAAATGAATATGGAAAGGACGAAACTAATTTTCAAGTTTTAGTTCAAGGTAAAAGGAAAAAAAAGCAATTAACATGTCTAGTACAAGAATATAATTACTTAACATTTTATCGAAAACTTTCTAGAGTAGTCGAGCTATAATTCTTTTAACAACTCTAGCTTCTTTTTTACTATTATCTTTATAATTTTTAAAATAAAATAGAAAAAAAAAAATAAATTAATATTACGATAATTATAATTTTCTCAGTTCTTTTTTTTTCGATTAATTTTAATTTAGAGAAACCAGATAGCCCTAGAAATGTGGAAGTAAAGGATGTTTCTAGTCGAACAGTTACAGTTTCATGGGTTCATGCTTACACTGGCAATCTACCTTTAATCAATTATATCGTACAAGTTAAGCGAGAAGATGGTAAGATTTTCTATGTTGTACAAAACGTTAACATATAATCGTTAAATTTTAATCAACAAGTTGTTTAAATAGCTTTGCAATGAATATTGCATAATATAATTATGGATGTCGTTGCCTATAAAACAATAGAACGATATTGAAGAGTTCTTATTCTTACAATGCCAAACAGTTTCTAACAGAAGTAGGATTAAATTACGAGACTTAAATAGCAAAATTAACGAGAAAATATCATTCAAAGTTTGTAAAATGATCTAAGGATGCCTTAGAAAATAGGATAATGGAGGTTGCGTTGTGCCATCTATTGATAGTAGTTTTACTTTATAAACATTCGTGTTGCGAGAAATGCATCCATAATTATATGTGAATGGATAACTTTCCATTACAAAAGATAACACGATAATAATAAAAATTGTTTGCTAGTTTCAGAACAACATATATGTCTTAGAAAGGAAAGTATTAGAATGATTAAAATTGTTTAGTATAATATAGATATTAAACTTTCAGTTTTTTTCATGTAATTTTATTTTAATGTAATGTGTGTTATTTTTAAGAAATATATAAAGAATTATTTCTTTTAAAGAATGTTAAAAAAAACAAGAATTTTTTAATAGTATAATGATCTGTTTTTATTTATTTTTTTGTTCCTTCTAGAAAGAAATAATACTATAGTAACGGTATATAATTTTGTTGTAGAGGTATGTTTGGTCTGTATTGTTTTAAAATAGTTTCTTTTTTATTTTTTCATTTTTTTCATGTAAAAATTTTCCATATAATTTTTTGTGCATGATATTTTTCTCCTGATATAATTTTATATAATTTTTTTTCTTCCTATATGCTCCTCTTTATATTTCAGTTTATCTTATATAGCTTGAAGCCGAATTTTTATCACAAAAAAAAGATTCAAAATTTTTTTTATGAACCTATTTATAGAAATAACTTGCTGATCGATCGATATCAATTTGCATTAAATTATTGCTAAGACTTCAGTGTCGCCATCTAGTGCCAAATATCAAAAGCATATTACCATGTTCAATTTTTTTTTACGTTTTATTTTCTTGATATTTTATTAGAATGTTATCATTTATACTTATGGTAATCATAGATATTTACGTACAGAACAATGGACCGATAGAACTAAATCTATGAGCATTCCTAACACCGAATCGGCTGCTGTTATCAGAAATTTGAACCCTATTACAACGTATAATTTTCGTGTTATTGCCGAAAACAGTCTGGGAAAGAGTAATCCTAGCGATAAAGTATCAGCAACGACGAATGAAGAAGGTAATTTTATTTTTTTTTAAATATAATTTCAAATAATATCATCTCTTTAAAAAAAACTGATATGGTATCATTTTAAGTTACTACTATTCTTTGTAGTTGCAAACCGAAAATAATATTCATGTAATGGCAAGTACACTTTCATCCTTTAACAAGCTGTTAAAGCACACTTTCATAATCATTAAGGTAGCTGTCGTTAAATGTAATCCGATAATGCATATTCTCTAAAGTAACTCACTCAAATTTCGAGTGTTCATAACATTGCATTATTAATGAATCTGCTTAAGAGGATTGAGTTAATTGTAGTTTATCACACAAGATTTTAATCTAGTTTAATCTAAAATCAAATTAATTTGACCCTATGAAATATTAGATTAAATAATATGTTTTGATATTAAAAAAATTTATATATAAATTAAAAAATAACGACTTTGATATTAATAATCAAAATTTTTTTCATATTTTGAAAATGTAATTTATCGTCATATTTTTTTATTTTCTTCAAATTTTTATGAAATAAAGAACTTAATTGTTTTTCTGTAAAAGTTCATCCTATTATATCTATTTGCTTACACACACTACGTGGCTTCTGATGCATATTTAATCAAATTATTCTCTAAACAACTCAATAAACATTGAAGTGATTTCGCTTAGAATTTTATGAAAGGATTATATTGTGAATATCACCATATTCTAAGATGATTTTCATAATAATAACAGTGAAAATTTGAATACACGAAATCAATAATGTTATATTCTTGTTTGCTTTGCATAGATTCTGCTCTGTGTTTGAAATTTTCTATGTAGTATTGATTAGTTTGATTAGGATGCTAGCTGGCTTTCGGTATTCGACTAATATTTGGAAAGTGTTTGAAGAGTCCAGATGAAAACAGAGAGATTTATGCTTTCCTTCAGCATATAAAAATTCTTCAGTATAGTCTAATAAAACTGTAAATATGGATCTACGTAATAAGATTTTTGTCTAAATGCGGGGATATAAAAATATATTAGTGCTAAGAATTTGATAAATTTATTTGCCATATAAAGATCAAAAATCTTAAATTTTGCATAATATATTATTATCTTGTTTTGAGAACTTGATGACTTTAAACAATATGGAACTCAGTTTTTTTATTATTATTGAAAAACATTAAAGATAAAGTAGGCTAAATCTAATAATATCCCATATAATTTTAAAATTTGATTAGAGAAGTGTAATAATTTAATTTTAAGGAATTCGTTTCTTATATATTTGATACCCTGTTAAACTGATTTAAATTTATATAACTTTAAATCAGTTTAAGTGGACGGCTTTTTTAAAAAACAAAAATAATTATTCAATATTAAGAGATAGAATAAAACCGGGAGAGATGGCGCACCTTTTTTTGTTTACTGATAAAATAATTAATAATCATAACCAGAAAACTTTTATTATTCAAAATAGTTTACATAGAATCATATGCAAAAAAGCAATGTCAAAAATCAGTTAAGCAAAATGAAAAAAGTAACAAAATAAACAATTTTTTCAACTTTTTAAAACTAGCACGTGTTCCTTACTGATTGAATGCATGAAAACTAAAAAGACACTATGTTATTCATATATAACAACTACTTTAAAAGAATTCCTCGATTCGGATATATTTTTATTATAGAAAAACAATATAAATATTTGTAAGCATGCTGAAATATAATGTGGATTATTTAATCCTTTACATCCCACGGTATCAAATAAGAAACACTTAGGTTATTTACTCTATATGTACCAAATAAAAATTTTTTGAAAATAAATTGTTTTTATTAAATGTGTACAGAATGTGATTTTCCTTATTAAAAGTTTTCCTTACTGAAAACAGATAATTTGGACATTAAAGGGTTAATTATCTTAGATAAAGCACATCAGTGTCCACGCTGTTCACATAAATTAATGACAGTTATTATATGTCGTAATCATTACCACAATGCCATCTTGGCTTCGAACGTGAATATACTTAGCTGCGCCGTCTCTCCCGACTTTACCCTATACCATACTAAATGATCATATGAAACATAAACGTTCCATTTTTAATATCTAACATAAAATATTAATATTTAAAAATTCTGTAGTTGCGAAAATTATATTATTTTATATTTATCTAAATTTTATGATTACATTTTTCTGGGAAAATACTTTTAAGATAATTATTTCTGTATTAAAATTTTATTGAATGTTTTAAAAAATAATCGTTACATACATCTTTACATTATTATATTCATCCCTTAAAATTTATTGATTATAATGTAGTCTATCTAAGACAAAAAAAATTTGGCTCTTGGAGAATTTTTGGATTTAGATTGATATTTTTCTATTCTCTGATTCTTGCTTGAGAATTATAAAGTTTCCAGCTCTTTTTCTATTACTATACGATCATAAAATCATTTTATTCTCATTATGAGGTTTAAGTTCAAGTTTCTCCTTTATGTTTATCATGCATATTACAATATATGACAACAAGTTTCAATTTATATATATTGAATAGGTATTGGTTAAAATATTGATTTAAAATATTTTTTTTATAAAATGGATGACTAATATAACACAAATAAAAAGAAAGAAGTGAGAATTTGCTAATTTTGTCAAAATTCGATTATAAAAACGGTCATTTTATGATTAGTAAAGTTTATTTTAGTGCGAAATTTTAAACTATATGAATGAAAATTCTGCAGACTAAAAACCGCTATTAAAATTTATTTTAATCGAAAACCAAATCTTTAATTTCTACGTCAATTAGTAGTTTAAAACTTTTCATATTCAAAATCAAATTGGATTTTATGTTGAAATACATTAAACAGTTCTATATGTTCAGAAGCTTATGTTCATTCTCATGTTTTTTTAATAAATTTAAAATTATTTATTTAATTTCTAAATAAATTTCTAATATAAATCTATGAGAAAAGTTTATGAGAAAACATAATACAAACGCTACAGTTATTTTTCTTGTAAGGGAATAACTATTATGCAGATAATAATGCTTAAACAAAATTTTATACTTATTTTTTACTTTAGGCATATGAAAATAAATGTGAGATCAACTTAATGCTTAATTTCTCTCATTTTATAATATATTATTCTATTTTACATAATAATACTCTTTAATAACTGTACTAATCCGTTATTGTTGCTATCCAAAAAACACTGTTTCTAAATTTATCTTCTACCATATACGTTGAAAGCAGTGTGTGTATTGCTCTTCTGTTGATTTGTCGTGGATCAAAAATTAATCCACTTGGCTCGTCATAAGTATAAAATAAGAAAAGAGATTACAGTGATTCTTTTCCACATATCTGAAATGTTTACTGAGTATAATCTCTAAAAGAAATTATAAAAGTCCTAGAACTGTCTTTAAGCTGTCCGGCGTGAAAAGTTACGGATTACAGTATATTAAGCCATGTCTACGTCCTGTAATATAGATGGTAATAAAGGATATGAAAGCCATTGAAACTCTGGTTGTAAAGGAAAACGGATTGAAAAACTAGTTAAACTGAGACAGTAACGAGAAAAACATGATAAATTTATAGAAGATGCAATATCGACATTATTACATAAGGTTAACAGAAGTTAATTAAACATTAATTACTGATAAATTTCCAAAAAAAATCGAGAAATATTATTTATTAATTATACAGAGCAGCAATTTTATATTCATTACGTAAATATGAATAACTTGTTGTAATATCCCCAATTCCAAAATTATAAAAAAAATCATTAAAATCAGAATATATCTATCTATTTTATGATATATTTTTCACTTCATATTTGTCATTTTTGAATTATTTTTTTCAAATCTAATGTTTAAAAATATCGTTTTTGATTTTTGACAGTTAATTTTATTTTATATTCAAAGATAAATCTTAAAAGTTTTATTGATGTAAACGTTGAAGTAATGAAAATATATTGGAAGAAGCTTAAAGTTTTCTATTTTCTCGTGTCACTAATAATTTGTTGCAAGTTAAAAAAAAATTAAATGAAGTATATGTAGAATGACTTGAAAAATTATTAACTTGAAATTTTATGATACATATCGTCGCGATTATGTGTAACTAAAACGAAAATATATATATTTTTTATAAGCTTTTATTGAAAAATTCATATTATTTTCTACACGACGATTTTCTGAAAAAATTTATTTTTGAATAATATTTAAAATTATTTTTTTTATAAAAAGAAACATTTACGTTAAAAATAATTTATCAAAAAATACAGAAAATTTTGAATATATTTGTAATTTTTTAATATTAAATTAATGTATAAATAAAATATCTATGATTTTTTTAATAATTTTTATTGAATTAATATTGGACAACTCATAATTTGATTATTAATAATTTATTTTAACTTTTTCAAATATAAAATTAAATCAAACAGAATTATTTTAATTATTTATTATACAATTATTTGTTAGAATTCAGAAATAAGGAATTGAATTTTTATAAAAATTCAATTGAAGTTTTATTTAAAAACTAAATATTGATCATATAGTTTTAATAAAATATTATCCTTCGATTAATAAAAATTTTGTTAATTTCTTAATTTCTTTGAAAAATTTCTTAATTTTTCATCTCACTCAGATGAAAAATTAAGAAATTTTCATATTCATAACTAAAAAACATTTGAAATAATTATAAACATTTTTAATAATATAGATATTAAAATTATTGCGTACCGTTCATGATTTATTATGGAAATTAAATAAAGATTCTATCCGTTACTTTTCACATGCATAAACTGTATTTAATTATTAGATTAAAATGTTATCAAATTTATTGAAATAAAAGGAGATCTAAAGTTAGGATTTTTATTTAAAAATTTTTTAAATAATAAATTGTTAAAAATTCTGATGATTATTCAAAAAGAAATCTGCCACATGATGCATTTGTACACATTTTCATAAACAATTCTGATGATTATTCAAAAAGAAATCTGCCACATGATGCATTTGTACACATTTTCATATCACTGTATTGTTAATTAAAACAATGAATACAATATGTTAAATGTTGTTATGTCCATGGAGATGATCATATTTTGCCGTGTACTTTAAGGATAAGTTCAGCCAATTCTGGTGTTCTTTTTGTGTAGAGGTCCAGATCTACTTTTAGGTTACTTTTGAAGAATTGTGATGCCATAGCTAGACAAGTGAAAATTGAATTTAGTATATTATATATGTTAAACGAATTGTTAATATAGATACAAAATTTAAAATAATGTTTATTTTTTATATTTTTTAATTTATTTATTATATTATTGTTTAGGTATACTAACAATAATAT
This sequence comes from Olivierus martensii, assembly GCA_000484575.1. Taxonomy (NCBI): domain Eukaryota; kingdom Metazoa; phylum Arthropoda; class Arachnida; order Scorpiones; family Buthidae; genus Olivierus; species Olivierus martensii. Next base: position 16,870 of record AYEL01079132.1, read on the forward strand.
AATAAATAATTAGAAAGGTAGTTTAAGATAGAGATTCTCAAGAGTGATTATCAACTCACCAGCAACTTCTGGTGACTGATCTTTCCCTTAGTGTAACGAAAATTTATTATGTAATAATTTTTATACTATTAAAAATAAAAAATTAAGATAGTTTAAGATAGAGATTCTCAAGAGTGATTATCAACTCACCAGCAACATTCTGGTGACTGATCTTTCTCTTAGTGTAACGAAAATTTATTATGTAATAATTTTTATACTATTAAAAATAAAAAATTTGTTTGATTAAATTATTCAATATTTATTTTAAAAATATTATTTTTTTTAAAAATATTATTTTTTTAATTAAATAAATAAGTGTCACTGATTTCAATTATTAAAAATATGATCACTCTATTCTCATAATATTTTTTTGATAATTTCGGTTAATTTATTCTAAGTACAATAAATAGGATATTATAAAACACTTGTATGCAGTTTTCGTATAATTTTTGACTCCTGTGTACTGAAAATATTCAATTTTCTTCTGGCTGCACTAAAATTTTCTGATGGCTTCATTTGAGAATGTTTCTTTAAGTAGTTTTTCTGAATGTTTAGTTTTATAATTTTAAAATTACTCCAGTTGCAAATTATATATTGAATATTATTTACACAACATATAACACCAAATAACATAAATTTTAAGATTATATACCGGTAAAAAATTGAATAGATTTCCAAATAATTTTTTAAGATTAATAATATTTAATTTTTAAGAATTTTTAGCTATTTTAAGATGTAAGTATGTTTTACTAAGAATAATGTATGCATGGTGATTATATCTTTTTGGAGAAAATAAAGAATAAATCAGAAATTGTTTCATAATGAGAAAAAGCAAGTTTGCATCTGTTTGTTTCATTTAAAACTGAATCAAGTCTTATAACATTTATTATAAAATATAATAAATAATATCAATAATAAACAACACAACATTTTAAACAATTATATTATTACTTTGCGAAAAATATCAAAATTAATTTTTTAAAGATGAATTTTTTTAATAAATCGGGTTTGTTTTAAAAATTCATAAAAAGCATGTCATGTCGAAGTTGCATTTGGTATAAATACGTGCTTACAATGTTTCGACTTTTAATTGTGTTTTCTCGATGGTCCACATATTATTCATTAATGAAAATATCCGTTCAGTGGGGATATTAGATCTGGGAAGACAGAAGGAAAATTCGACGATTTTTAAAATTTAAAAAAAAATTTTAAATTCGTTGATATTTCATAGACAAACTAATGTATTTGTTTGTGAAATATTTAAAAATTCTAATTCACCTATGTTGACAGGATTCGTCATTTTGTCATCTGTCCACAGAAAAATGACAGTGTCGTGTTTCTGTGACCGTCTGTTACACACCGCTATTCAATTTACTATTTCAATTCACAAAATAAAGGACAAAATGGCCAATTTAGAAAATATAGATAAATCTAAAGGACAGAGAAGTGAAATAAAGGACATATGGTCACCGCAAATATACGTGCATCTACTTAGAAATAGTTTCATTTGAACAGAAAAATTCAATTGGGTTCAAAAATGAAATCACATTTACACTTATTATTTTTGCTATAAAAAATTACACGAATAACTTTAAATATAATATATATATTTTTTAATTTTAAAGTAATATATCACAGTATATTATTTTTTTTAATTAAATAAGTATTTGCTCCATATTAACGATTGACTTTCATGGTATGGAGCCACATTGAAGGTACCGAAGAGCCGCATGTAGCTTGCCAACCGCAATTTGGCCACCGTTGGTATATAGTTCATTTAAAATTTGGATATTTATACTATATATATATAATGCAATGTTTCTGTCTGCCTGTTTCGCAAAGGGTCCAGCACCATTTAGCCTCACATGATTAAACTGTGCATGGAGACTTCCTGGGCCCCACATACCCCAGCAACATAGGCTACCCTGAATCTAAATCGTCTCAGGGAATGGACCATAAAATGCCTTCATTTAAATCTTATAGAGTGATGTTCGAATTTGGGATAACGCCATATTCACATGAGTGTGACGTCATCGAAGATATCACAATGGATGACCACAAAAAACGCCATTGTTATGCGATATCATTGACGTAACAATGGGTGACGTAGTGGCGAATACAATCAGTTGTAAAATGTCTTCCCTCACCTCAAAATTTTTCTGATATTTAAGAAAAAAGAAAAATAAAACAGAAAAATAAACAGAGAAAGAAATTTGAGAGGAGAGCAACACCTGAGGAGGAGAAAAATTAATCGATAAGTATCGAAGTATAAAAAAATAAACAAGAGATAGGGTGTCATAAAGTATTGTAGAGAAGACGTCGATGAAAGACAATAGTTGATAAACATTCTGTCTTTTCTTCGGGAAAGAAGGTGAAGAAAAGGGTTTGTTTTCCCAGGACATATACACCTACACACTTGCAGTCAGTCTTGGGACTCGAGAGGGAAAACAACGTCTGTCCCAACGCGGAAAGTCGTTTCTTTTACCAGAGAACTCTTCGTCTATTTTTTTGTGTCCAAGCGCAAATGTGCTGGGACACAACTGGAAGAAAAGGAACATCGCCTAATCGGAAAAAAGATCGTTTCCTGCTCCACGGAACGGAAGAGAAATTAACTGCTTCGACCAGGAGATCAGCAAAGACACCCATTTGGACTTTCTTCATAAACTGTAGTCTGTGCTATGAAATTGAATATATGCAACTAAGAAAAGGCATTTATCTTTCCAGAATGACTATTGTCGGGCTCATTTTTTTGTTTTAAAGAAATCTCTCTCTCAATTAAAGGAAGTTATTTGATTATTGAACCATTAGTCCTTGTGTCACTGGTGTCACTGAATTTCATTACTCGTCCTTATCCAAATCGTGCCACATACCGCGAGTAGGCCAAAATACGTCCAGCGGTTCCACAATAATGATATCGTCACATCATCGATATAATGATATCATCGTGATATAACATAATATATTGGCTAAATCAATGTTAAAACTGGAAACAAAAACCAATGGATTGCAAATTTATAATGAATCATAGGGCAAAATTATATTTTTATATGATTCATTATCAACTTACTCCTAAATCTATAAATTCACAGAATCTGGGTCTGTACTAGGGCCCGTTGAATCCCTATCTTTTGGTTGACCTTACCATAGATGTTGACTAGCCTATAAAAGTGACCATCTCCAAAAGTATTCCGTGTGATTTGGCGTTTAATTCAAACTAGCCTAACTTATAAATTCACTTAAATTAATTTATTTATTATTAGCGAGGAACTTGACATCATGATGGAGTAAAAGTTGTCACATAAACTGGATTATGTATCTGAAATTCCCGAGCAACACCGAGTACCCTTACTAGTTACCTATAATAATAGTAAGAAATACAGAAAAATACTATCCATTTGATACCAAATATGCGAAAGAAATTTTGTAATAAACCTTAAAGAACAAAACTATTATTTCTGGAATTAACGAATATATTACATTGATTTGATGCAAGAAATGAAATTTTTTAGAAGTATATCTTGATTTCTTTTATAATTCTTCTTAAGCGGTTTATATTTTATTTGCAATTATTCAAAATATTTACGGCAAAAAGTGATTAATCTAAATATAAATTTATTTGGACAACTCTACACATAAATCTTTAAACCGTAACAGTAACTTAATAAGACAGTAAGCTTTCTATTCTATTTTATTTTCGTAATTTTTCACTATATATTTATAGATTTTTTTTACTAAATATACTTCAAAATACACTATACTTTATTTTAATAAATAAATAATTATTTATTTATGCCTAAAATTCCGTTTTATAATGGTTAAACTAATTAAATGATATACAGAAATATTCATTGAATGGGTTTATTTCATTAATTTGGTATATCGTTAATCCGAACGACTAGTTTTCCTATTAATCTGGATAATCAGTTTTACTGTAAATTCTAATTAGGAAGTACTTATTATATAAAAACAAAACTACAGTATTCTACTTTGTTTTCTCTTTTTATTATGCTTATTTTGCTGTTCCTATTCTGTTTTAAAACGCGCATTATTATATATAACACTATAACTTTTAATAAATTAATGTAATATTAAAAATATATCATTGTTGGTATTTCATTAATAGTGTGAACATATCATCTTAGCTGTTCCTATTCTGTTTTAAAATGCGCATTATTATATATAACACTATAACTTTTAATATATTAAGGTAATATTAAAAATATATCATTGTTGGTATTTCATTAATAGTGTGAACATATCATCTTAACATTTATTAATATTAGAGGACATATTTCATAAATTTTAAAAATTTGCGTTTTTTTTCTTTACTAAAATCTCTAATTTATTCCCCTAGATTTGAATAGATATTTTTATTTCTTTTTCGTACATTTTTCTTCTGATTTATAATAAATTTTTCAACTTAAACAAATTAGACATTTTATAAAAATGTTTACAAACAGAGTTATTAAATCTTTACTTGTTATTTGAAGACAGCGAAAACTTTTATCAAAAATCGAATCCAATACAAAAATAACAAGTTCACTTTTATCCCTGTTATATCTCTACCGTCGGTTAAACGGATTATATCTTAATCCATCGCAATTAAAGATCAAAGTTCCTGTACTTACTGGTTAGTAATTACTAATCCAGTCCCATAAACTGTATGAAAACTGGAATCATTACTAGTTTTAAGTGTTAGAATTTGAAATATTGTAATCAAAAATCGCTAATACATGAGACTAAGTAATACGTAAAAAAATCTTAAAAAATTATTGGAAAATATATATTACTGATACTGCTTTCAAATATTTCCATTAATATTTCTACTAAAGATTTATTTACTTTTGATATTTTTGGAATAAGTATATTTTTATGATAATTTTATATAAACTTTTGAATTGGTTTAAGATGGAAAGCCATCTTTATTCAAACACAAAAGTTATATATTATTCGATTTGTATTCAATTAATAAAGTCGAATAGACGAATAAATATTTCATATTTTTCACTGGTCTATAAAATAATAATAATAAATTTAGTCATATAATTCTGTTTATTTTTCAAAAATATATTCTAAAATTGTTTTTTAGAATATTTTCAATATTAATAAAATTCCTTTAAAAATACTATATATTACATCCAGTATACTTCTTTATCATAACAAAGTTAATGACTAAATTGTTTAAATATTCTAAACCATATTTAAATTTTAAATGTTTTATTGATTAACTAACAATTAATTTTCTTACTTAGCTTATACACAGAAATTTCCAGATCGAAATTATTATTTATATATTAAAGTAATAATTAATTTGAAATAATTTTATAACACAACATTAATATAATCTTCGAAGTTGTAGAGGTAACTCAGAAAATCACCTTCATTAATCGTTAAAACTTATGATTAAAAATTATTTTAGTCATATTTTAAATTATTTTTTTATTCCGAGAAATGCCATAACTTGAAAAGAAATAAATGTTTAAATATTCAAATAAAAGTTGTGTTCATGATATATACCGAATGTTTACATAAGATACAGTAAACATTTTTACATTCTGACGAGTAAGTTCTTTATCACGGTGTATGGAATATTTAGTTCGATAAAACTGAATTTAAAAAAAATCACGCTTCTTATGAAGGATTTAAATTTGATTTTTCTTAGAAAACACCTGTTGCCAGTAGTCCAAAATCAGCAGTCCTCCTGGTGGTAGAATAGCGAAACCTTCATTTAAAGCAGCAACTACTACAGCCGAACATCAGAACCAGAGTCAGACAAAATCGAACGAATCGCTGCAATCGCTTCAACTTCTCTTCCTTGATCACGTTCACAGCACACGCACAGTGTATGCGTATGAGAGACAGAGAAAGACGGAACTAGAGTTTGATATAAAAGGATTTAAAGATGATTAGCGAGTAATGAAGTTGTGGATCATTATAAATTTATTTTTATACTTGATTGTCAAATGTCGGACTCAAGTGGACGAAATGACCACTCCATCGGCAGCTGCTGATCTAGCTTATCCTTTCGGCATTGCCAACGTTAGTAAATCTGATGGATGTCAATGCACTAACCTTACTCGAGATGGAGAGTTAGGCTGTACTTGTAGAGGTGAGAGTGTGACCGAAGTCCCTACTAATCTTGACCAGGGATTGATGCAACTGTAAGTCGTTCTTACTTTCTTTTACTTTAATTGCGTATCTGCGTTTTTTTTTTCATATAAAATTATTAAAAATAAATATTTTATATCTAATCGCTTTTATCTTTATTTTGCTAGTAACTAATTTTTTTTAAAAAATAAAATTGCATTTTATTTGAAATTTTTAAGTTTTTATTAAATTATTTTATGGAAGTTACAGATAGATTGAAAGATTTTATGTATCATTTTTATAAATATATAAACAAATATTATACAAATATGAAGTAATGAAAAAAAAATTATTTAAATAACTGTTATAATAAATGTTATTATTTTTCTAAATTTTTAAAAACAATTAAAAATTTATAATTGGTATAACGTTATCAAGTATCTTTTACAAACACATTATTTAAAATATATAAATGAAAAATAAAATTACTATGCCTTAACTATGACTTGTACATAGAAATACTTCTGTTCGTATTTGAAAGCTTTTCTATATAATGTCGTGAATCTAGATCGTTAAGCAGAGAAATATTTTCATGAATTGAAACGTTTAATTAAAATTTTTTTAAACAAGTATAAAAATGCTGCGATGATGGAAATTTCGACTCTTATTTTCTTTGACTAGATAATCGCTGAATAAATATCTAAACAAAATAATGATATAATGCTATTACGATTACTGTCACGTTTTTATAGTAGATAAAAGGTTTTCAATAAAAAATAATAAAGAAATAACATTGCGCATTATACAGAGGAGAAAAATATAAAATAGCGCATTATATATGCAATATTTTTGCATTTAATAACAATGGAGATTTTATATGGTGCTTTATCGCCAAGAAAATGTAAAAATTTGAAATTCTATAATTCTCTCATTATATTAAATATTTTGTAATCTTTTAATTACTAGTTAATAAAAATTATATAAATTTCGTGTAAATGTGTTTATTTAACGCACAATATCATCTAAAAATTAAACTATTTTAATAATAAAATTGTCGCTTGAAATTTCAAATTAATAAATCGTTTAGAAACTTCATAAAACTTAATTTTATTTCTCTCTTGTATTAACTCTCGTTTTAAGTTAAAATTTGTTTATTTAGACTCGTAGAAAATTTATCTCGAATATGAGTTATCTTATTGCTAATAATCATGAATATTATATTATTTATTCTTCTGAAGAAAATAATAAAAATAATTAATCAAATATTCGATTATTATATGTGCAAGACGAAGATGTTTTAAATTAATTATTCATCTATTTTTCAATGCAGTGTATAAAATTCATTAAATATCTTTAGTTAATTTAGTTTATTAATTAATAGATCAAATGACCATCTGATTTTAACCTCATTCTCTCATAATAATAAAATTATTAAAAGAAAAGAGCGCCGCTATTTGATTTGTGATAATGAAATGTTAAATATAAGTTTTACTAGATCAAAGCACTTTCGTAATACCCAGAGGAAAAATTAATTTTGATCATTGAAATTCAAATTCTTCTATATTACATTACATAAGACAGTTCAATAACTTTTGTTTGTAATTAAAAAACCGTGAGTGAATGGGATCTATTTTGAATTTATTAAGCTTTTAATTTGTAAAAATATGGATTTGTTTAACTCGTTTAAATGTTATTAAAGTGTGTTATAATCATTTATTAATATTTTATTATAAATCGTAATATCATTTTATTGAATATTTCAAAAAATTCGAATAAGTGACCAACAAATGTATATTCGTAGCAAAATTATCATTTTTGAATAATATTAAACTTAATTTTATGATAAAAGTATTTTTAAAATTCTAAATCTATAAAATATTTCTGAAATAATGTTGATATTCCAGAAAGTTTAAATATTAATCACTTTTATATAGTTAATATTTTATTTTGGTATTTATTTGAAGAACATAAAAGTTATTTTTATTTCGATTAATTCTTCAATCTTTGATTTACGGCAATTTTAAATCCTTTATAAGGCTAAATGATTTTTGAATGGCATTTTAAAATTAAACTAGAAGTTGATTTAAAAGGAATAATGTAATTTTTAAATTTAATTTGTTTAATGGATGGGAAATAAAAAATATCTTTAATGTTAAACGTGTTTTAGGTCGGAAACGAATAAATTTTTGTCAACTTATTAAAGATATAAACTCTGTGCAAATATTAGTCTTTTAAACATTTTTAGCATTAGATGTTTCTGTATTACAATGTTGTTATGTTTGAGATTTTTGCAATCTTTAAGTTTCTCCTGGTGTTTGGTAATTTATGGGTTAACAGGTTTAGCAAGCTTTGTTATTGCATCAATCTCGAAAAGAAACTTTTGGAAATCGAAAATAGAATTCTCGATAGATCGAATTCTACGAAAACGATAGAGAAATCTATCAAGAACAAAAATAATGTTTTCTTTTGTCAAAAGAGATTTCAGAATAGCTCCTTTTTGGGATTGCTTTCATAAAGATAGGGATGTTTCGTAACAAACTTGATCATTTTTTTCTTTCTTTTTTCTAATTTAAAAATTATGTTTCAGATATTAAATGACCGTATTGCAACCTAAGATAAAATATCTTCCATCCGATAAAATTTAAATATTTAATAAAATTTTCTAAAGCCAATTTTAAAAAATCGTTTTTCTAGCTAATATCATATAAATAAATGTTGCTTAGAATTAAAGACATAAAGTATTTTAAATTCTAAATCAAATATTACTCAATTGTTTATATATTTAGTAGTAGACTTCGTATTATAAGTCATCGTCATTAAAAAATAGAAACGAGCTAATAAACATCGTAAGAATTTTTCAACAATAAAAGTGGTTTAAAAAGATTGAAAAACATGGTTTCATAAATATGCAAACACTATAGAAACGTAGAAAATGTTAAAATAAAAACATATTTTCTAGCTACGTTAAGAAATAAAAAAAATAATAAAGCAATCGATTATCTAATAACTGATTAAATAATATCAGAAATATTAACAACAGTTATTTTATTCTAGAATAATTTAAAATTTCAAATGTTCATGGAGTAATTTATTTACCGATTTTGTACATGATATTGTATAATAGCGATATTTTTCGATATTTATTGTGATTTCGAATATAGCCATTTCTCTCATAAAACTAATATAAAATTTTATCAGATTATTGCCATTATACTTATAGCAATAATCTGAATAATTGCATTAGATACTAAAAATGCATAAGATTACTGTAATGATTGCATTATATTCTTTTTCTAAAAGTTATTCATAGAAATAAGTAAAATTTATTCATTTATAGAAAATTTATATTTTCTATAATTTATTATAAAATTGTTTTACAATACATATACAGTATATATATTATTATGGTTGCTGAATTTTGTTGCTGCTTTCAGACTTTGGATAAGTTTAAAAAGGACTTTTGAGAATAGAAATATTTTTCTGGATAAAAATTTATTAAGGCGAATATGTCTATTTAAATTGAATGTGTTTTTGGAAGGACTATCAGAACTAGATTATGATGAAATTTGGAATTATTTTGATTACTCCAAACTCTGGTAATCGTTTTCGTCATCGAAAATTCTTAAAAGTGCTAAACGTTATAGGGACTGTAATGATTTTAATCTATATGCTATGATTATAAATACCAGTGAAAATCGCTATATGCTTGATATTAATTATTATAGATATTATCTATAAGCAATAGCGATACATGGAATTAATATGATTTCATATAAGCTCTCATGATTATTTCATTATTGAATATAAATTCATTCGAAAACATGTCTAAAATTAAAAAGAACTTCTAGAAAAAGCTAATTATTTTCTAAAAATAAGTTTGAAAAAAAATTCTTTATTTGAGTAACTCCCTTTTAATTCCTCAGTAATCTCATTTTTCAGTCCCCTTTCTTAGTATTTTTTAATTATTGTATAGCTAGCTTTTAGGATGAGTTAATTCTTTAAGATTAATAAGAAGAGCTTTATCCATGTTTGTTATATCGTTAGGATAATTTTCATATCTCCAATGAAATGAGTTTTTGTTTGTTCTTCTTGTTATGTGCATGTGAAAAACTTGTTTTTATGATACCAACAATAATCGTAAGGAAGCATTTCCTCCACTCAGAACATATAAGAAGTGACAGGTTCGTTTATTCTTGTCTGCATTTCCATCATAAAAAGAATTTGCATGTTCATAATCCCAAAAAATCTTTTATTTTTTTTTTTTTTGACCGGTTTATAAATTATACTTAACGCTTCTTATTCTCATTTATCAAATATTAATTTATATATACTGCATGTAGTTCATAGTTACTGCTTTAAAACAATAATTTTGTATATCGTACACTATTACTAAGAAATATATATTTTTCATATAACATTTATCTGAATTTAATGCACAAATATTTTTTATATTGCTATAAAAATTATGAAATTTATAGATTGCGTTTATTATATTTTGAAACCAATAATTTTATTAACATATTTATGATAAGAAAATGGCACTTTATTCTACTTCTATGTATCTTCCATTAATAAGTTCTGAATTATATATTAGATTGTATAACATTTTGTTGGTATTAAAGATGACTTCTATGTCCCACCTGTTAACCTATAAATACAGCCATTTAAAAATGGTGAACATTCAAACTTCTATGATAACCTCTTAATATATTTTGAATTAATTAAAGATTTCTTTGATATTTAGCAGGATGGTCAAACAATAATCATTTTAAAAATGGCGGACGATCAAATTTTTCGGGTTTTCCTAAGGGAGGCGATATGGACTTGAGATTGAATTATGAAATAGCTAATCTTAAATTTAATACCGTATTTTAATGCTCATTTTTGATCATTTCAAAATGACTGATACGTTCGGAATGTTGCCAATTATTTCCAAAATTGTTAATGAAAAATTTTTATGAAATTTACTAATCCTGTTTTATTTCTATTAAAATTCCCTTAATATAGTATTATGATATAAAATGTAATATTCTTTAATATAAATAAAAACGCAATTTAGTTATTTATATTTAGAATATTTGTAGTAATATTTTAAACCAAAAATCCTTTTAAGGTCCTTTTTAATATTATAAGAATCTATATTGAATAAGAAGCCATAACAGTACAAAAGCCTTATAATTATATCTAACCTTAAATAATTTTTCAGATAACAATTTTTTTATTTATCTCTATACGTTAAAATACTGTCAAAAAATTTAAATAAATTTTCTTTTATAATTTTAACCTGCTTCATGTTTATAATTTATTGGAGTATAATATTCTACACTTGTAGAAATTCTTTATAAAATTTTTCTTTCTTTATGATAAGCAAACGTAGTGAATATAACTTACTGTTATCAATTGGCAATATTCCAGTAAACATACAGTATATGTATTTTTTTTAATAATTCTACAAATCTATTCAAGAAAAGTTCTTTACATTTATCATACTATTCAAATAAATACGTGAATGTTTAACGATTGACGAAAAAATTCTTTAATGCGAATGATTAAAACAGAAGCTTCTTTATGATATTAACAATCATGTTTAAGATTTATTATATAATTTTAATTTATGACATTAATAAGTATTTTAAAATCAAACTTTTCGACTTGAAGATAAAAATATTTCATTCATTGACGGATTTTACACGAATTATTTTAACAATAAAAATAAATTAATTAACTGGAATAATAGGATAGAATGCGAAAGCTCAACAAAGGCTGAAGTTTCTGCAGCAAAATTTATAATTGCTAATATAAGCATAATTTAATGATTTAATAACAATAATAAGAATTAGAACTGTACAGAATGTTCTTCCAGATGCAGTTTATTGATAAGCTTAACTTCTAATTAATAAATAACTACTATGACTTTCGAAATTGTTGATGAATTCATTGATGATGTTTCAGTTAATCACTTTTATGTAGAGCGAAAAATTTTCAATGGTTGCTGAATTTCATTCAATAATTTTCTTGAATTTAAGAAATTTATTATGAATTATTAATTAATTAATGCTTTCTATTCAAGACTGTAAGATGAATAGATCTATTTTTGAATAATTTAACAATATAGTACAGTAGTTAAACTATATGTTTAACTAATCAATAATTCGACATGAATAATTAAATTTTATAATTACTTTGAGTACAGAAATGAATTTTAAAATTATACAATTGCAAATATTTATTTAACAGTTGTAAGTGTATTTTCTATCGAAAACATTCGGAGAATTTTAATATATTGTTCGCTAAGTCACCGTTTCGTCTTATTCACTTGCAGTTTACTATTGGAAAAAAACTAAGATGGATGATAATGGCGACATTAATGAACAAAACTTGGAAAGTAAACAATAAAATAGCTTTAGATTACTGAAAGATTATTTTTCAAGATGGAAAACTGAAACATAAATCGTATTAATTCTTTTTTAAATATTAAAGGCATTTTTAAATAATGTTAAAAATTTTTATTTTTCTTTAACAAAAAATTGTGAGCATATAGAGCATTTCTTTATCTACTGAAACATTTTTACTAGATAAACAAAAGGTCGGTTTTTGACAATATCAGGAAGCATTCTAATAATTTATTGCCAATCAGTGAAGTCAATGCCTTTTTGATCTAAAAAAGAGAATGACTTTTCATTTGAATTTACAATTCATTACTTTTGTAAGAATTACGATAAACGATAGAATACAAAACGTGTGTGATTTAAGATCACTTTCATTAAAGATTTACTATATTTTAAAGCAGATTGTTCTTCTCTAAAAGCTAAAACTGTATTTCTATTCCCGAAGGATTACTGAAAATTCCCTATAAATATTTCTACATTAGACTTACTTGTAGCAGTAATTCGAGTCTTTTAATTATATTTAAGCCATCAATTAAATTAAACAAATTTTGTATTTTATCGTATTACATTCGATTCGATTAAATTTTGTTACATTTATTGTTATGTAAATAGAACCTATGATCATCTGCTAAATTAAACAAATTATTGCCCAAACTAATTGGAAGCAAAAATATTTAAACTTGAAATCACTTGTCAATCAAATATCACTTGACAGTCTATTTTCACATAAAGTGTTACTGATTTTAAGAGAGCAGCAAGCAAATATTTACATGTGAACTCTTAGATATGTGAAATATTTGTTGAAGAATTATTATCAAAGGAACTATTGGATTTTCAGTTAAATCAGTTAAATTTTCAGTTAGAATTTTCGCATTCGCGACACGAATGCGACGATTTCCGAAGATACGTAACTCTCGTGTAAAATTATGTAGAATGGCAGCAATCATGGAAAATTTTAAAATGCATTATATAAATTATGCATATATTTATCAAACATGTCTTCTGGAAGGATTCAATATTTGTTTCATAAAGATCATATCTAGTAACCTATAGTAAAAAAAGAAGTTTTATATTAGGCTGTATTCAATAAAAAGAAATCCCCTTTCTTCATAAATAAAGTCCTACATAAAAATGTCAGAGGATATTTTAAATTTTTTTTTCTCTGAGAGAAAACATCTTGAGGTTTTATGACTATTTCGTATCCATCTATATTTATAGACTGAATATATATGTGTACTACAAATGCAAATGAAGATAATGTTTGGAAAATACAGAAAAAAATTTTTCGTAATCAATTATTTGATAAAATATACGAAAACTTTTATTGTAAGATGAATTTGAAAAACTGAAAACATAATAGAAAAATACTATTAACGTTATCGAATATAATAGTTGATTTATGATTTTGTGTTATATGCCTAATTAATCAAGTTTTGGAAATGATATTTTGTTAGTTGAAGACAAGATAAAGAAACAATATAAGTCCGAAAAATACAATAAATTATTTTTAATGTTCACGAATGCGAATATACTTCAAAATGAGATAATCTTTTTTCAACGTTATGAAACTTTTTTCTGTCTAAATACCAATTAATAATTTGATGCATACAAGACATTTTTCGCTTATTTTAAGGTCTTTGTCAAGCATTGAACGAAAATTTTTGAAGCTAATTTACTAAGCGGATACAGTTTAAATAATCCAAACTAATTTACCGCAAAAATATATTCGGATTAGTGGAATTTAAGACAATATAAAAAATAATAGGATATTTTCGTTACAAGAAAAATAATTCATGTAATCCGTAATTTTTCGTACAATCTATCTGAATATAAAATCTAAATATAATAGGATTTTACAGATAAAAATTTTACTTATTTTTTTATTTTAACTAATAATTATTGTTTTGGTTTAACTTTATCTTATTCTTCTAATACATTGCGTGGGTAGGCAATTTGAATAGCTTTCGTATCACTCGAATAGAATTCGGATTATCGAGATTGGGAAGGATTTGAATTACTAAAATAGTTCAGTATTTTTTTTTAAATAAAAAAAAATTGATAGAAATGCAAAATAAAATTTTTATAACAAACTTATTTCGGTTAGGCAAAAATCAATCGTTTCAAAATTCTTTTACAAAATAAATTTCGATAAAAAATACTTCAAAAAAAAAAATAAAAAATCTGTTATTTTGGTTTTTAAATGTCTGATTTGGAAATTTTTAAAATTTATGTCTGCAAATTTGACTTTACGCGATTTTACTGCATAAGACATTAGACAGTATACAGTAGAGCGTCGATTATCTGAACTAATTGGGACCAAGGGTAGTTCGGATAAACAATTTTTTTCGGATAATCGATCTGATAGAAAAATAAGAAAAAACACAATGTAAAAAATACAAAACAAATTTCAAATACATATGTTTTATTGTTTACATAAGTTATTCTGCCTCATTTGTTTTCTAATTATTTGTATTACTTAATATTATTATATTAAATATATTAATTAGATATATATACAGTAATTTAATTGTCGATTGTTTCCGCATACAGTCAACGCGCATAACAGAAGTTTAGATTCTTCCACCCTACACATTGTAGGGTGGGAGTATTGGCAGAGACCTGTTGCGTATCACAATTGAAAATTACGTTCGGATAAGCGACGTTTAGGTTATAATCGACGTCTCTATTGTATATGAAAAAAGCGATTAATATCAATAAATTCCAATTATTTCTCTTACTATGTTTCATAGCATGAGTAACAAATTCTCCAAAAAAGTATTTGATTTGATGAAAATATAAGAAAAAAAAAAACAAGTTGGTTTTATACCCTTCCTTCATTAGTTATTTTATATAATTACCTCTTTTAGATGCTTATTCGTAATTCTGATGAATAAATATTTGAATATCGACCAAGTAATCGCATAAAAAAAGTTTAGATTTTTACACGGAATATCCGAGATAATTTTTAAATCTCTTTAAACTTTTTCAGAAAATCCAAGTTTCAATTGCGATCCTCATTCTTTAATCCTTCAGCCAATCGTTTAACTTCTGAAATATGTCCTTTAAAATCCTTTGAAATAGATAACTTATTGGCCAACTATTTAATATTTCTGATTGAAAGTGACTTTAAAAATCATATTTTATAATATTAACACTAATCTTGACGATTAAATTAAAAACTCTCATTTTTTGTCAACTGTACGGTTTGTTTTATGAATAATGGAGGTTATATAGAATGTAAATATAAATAACAAACGAAAACGCCATTTTTTATAATCATATATTTTTCTATCTTAGAAGTTGAATCTTATTTTTGACAGATTTATTTAAATTATTAAGTTATTTTTCAAGAACGTGACTACGCTTAAAATTAATATCTATTTATAAGAAATTCAAAGTATTATTAAAGATTAAAAACCTGTAGATTTCAAATAAATACTTTTAAGGCATAAAGATACATGAATCAATTTTCTATATTAGATAGATAGTGCTGAATTTTCTCTAATATATGGCATAAATCCAAAATATATCTTACAGGAAAAAATCGCTTTTTGTAAAGTTTTCGGAATCTTTAAATTTAATTTTCTTTTGATTTTATAAGAACATGATCATTATTTTTCTTTCAAACTTTTTAAAGTTACTCTAATGATAATCTAAATGCACGACTTTATAGCAATATTAATTCTACTATTCGTTTTAGCGGGATTCATTAAAATAAAAGAACCATTACGGTTAAATTATATGAAATTTCGAGTATTTCAAGTTATTAATACGAATGTTTCAATTAGATAACCATAAGTTATGATTATTACATTCATTTTCATCAAAGTGTATTATTGTGTTTGAATAGTGCGAATAATTATTATCAGGTCGAACGCTTCATCTTCAATACTTATTTGGCATAATGAACAATTCACTAATTCCAAAGATAAATTTTACTATTTATATTTTCTTCCAATTTATGTGTAAAAAGAAACTTAAAAGAATTTTTTTTTACTTTCAATTTTTTAATTTAACTTTTTTTGAGTTACTTTTATAATTTATTTATTCAAGAATAATTTTAAAATATAACTATTAATTCAACTTTGTAAAAATAAAGTAATAAAATTCATAATATAAATTCACAAAAATTTTCATTAATTAACTAGAAAATATATAGAAATTCAATCTCCTATTTATGATTTTCAACAATTTATTAAGTAAATTACGACATTTCCGTGAATTTTATCGTATCTCACACTTAAGTAATCAGAATCATAATTATTTTTAACCTTTTAATAAAATACATGCTACTTTTGTGAGGAAAACTTTAATAATATTTTCTAAATTATAGTTCTTACTTTATTATTCATGGTTATTTAATTTTTGATCTCCACGGAGCATAATTTATAGATGTTTCTTCTTTTATGTTTGCAATGAAACCTTTCTTGAAAAAATCTCTAGACAGCCTATAAGATGATTATGTCGAAGAGTGCAGCGACACAAAATATCTAACCTGAAAACCTGTTAATTGTTAAGAATAAAGTTTTTATTAAAATAAGATTACATCATTATTTGAAAAATTAAAGTGCTGATTTGAAATTTAAAACAGAAATCTTGCGAATTTTATTGTGTGCTGTTTAAGATATTGCAAACTACAAGAGAGCCCCGTTAATACGATCCATATAATCCGAAAATCCCATTAATACATGAAAATCGTTGTTCTCAGTTCCTAAAAAGTCAGTTCCGTTGCAAAAATCACATAATAGGAAGCTTTTTTTAGACAATAATCCTTTTCATCCATGTGCATTTCATTTAGATTTAGGAAGAAAGTTTTAAATTTTTAAAAAGTAACGCGTAGAAATAAATAAAAAGTTTCGTTAATTTTGAATAATACTGTAGATCAATTAATGATTTGGAGAGGTTAATTCAGTTTATAATTGTCTAAGATCATGAAGTCTGAAGTTCTCCATGAACAAAATTTCATATAATTTGAACTCGATGTGTTTGAAGTTCACTATTAACACGGTTAAAATGAAATTAATAAATAACTTGCGTTAAGTATAGTCTCTAATTCTTTATGCTTGGTTATACAGGGTGTTTTTAGCATCCCTACTAACATTTTTTTCTCGGAAACGCTATGAGATAGGAAGTAGGGGTAAAAATTTTGATTACCAAAGTATATCCGAAGAATCGAATGGGCATGATAAAAAAATTTTGTGACCATCGGAAGTAAGGGCACGAGGGTCAACTATGAAATCTCCAATGGAAACCAATGCCGATTTTGGCATAATTAGATAGAACCGTGAAAAACAAACAATTTTTGTTTTGAAAGTTTTTTAATATCACTTACGGATTGTGAGATATAACAAAAAAAGATGCCGCCGCATGTACCGCCGATTGGGCTATTCAAGAAGTAAGAAGAATAAAAATTAGACAGAGGACATTTGTGTACATTGCCAAACTTTATTGAAGCAGCAAAGAGCAGTATTATGCAGATTTAAGCCGAATTCTGCTACTCGGTAGTAGCACTCGAACCGCAGGTGTGACAAGTCTTTCGCCATCACAGTTCCGCATGGAGTCATACTCAAGAACAAGGGTTTCTGGACTTGTTTTATAAATCTCTTTATGAGCGCCATGATGTACACAGATACTCTCTATCAGATTCTTCCTTTTATTATTGCTTGATTAGCCCAATCGGCGGTACATGCGGCGGCATCTTTTTTTTGTGATATCTCACAATCCGTAAGTGATATTAAAAAACTTTCAGGCAGCATCTTTTTTGTGATATCTCACAATCCGTAGGTGATATTAAAAAACTTTTAAAACAAAAGTTGTTTGTTTTTCACAGTTCTAGCCACAATTATCTAAAATTGGCACTAGGTTCCATTGGAGATTTCATAGTTGACCCCTTGTGCCCCTACTTCCGATGATTTGACCCCTTGTGCCCCTACTTCCGATGGGCCTACAAAATTTTTATCATCAGATATATATTTTGGTAATCAAAATTTTTTCCCCTACTTCCTATCTCATCGCCAGTATACTTTGGTAATCAAAATTTTCCCCTACTTCCTATCTCATTGCGAGTTGGTAATCAAAATTTTTCCCCCTATTTCCTATCTCATCGCGTTTCCGAGAAAAAAGGATGGTACGGGTGCTAGAAAACACCCAGTATATTAGGGTCTTGAAGCAATTTTATTCCTATTTTAAAACTTTCTTACTACGAAATTCGATTTAACCAAAGAAATCATAAGGATCAACTTAGTATTAAACGGAATTCAACACTATTATTATTAATGATCAAACAAAATTAATTCTTACAGGAATTAGAATTATGAGAATGATCTAGTGCTTTTAATTTTATTATATGCATAATTTATTTAATATAATAATTAAAATTATTTTATGTAAAATAATTTTAATTATTACATTAATGGTTTAATTGATTCAACACAGTTTCAATATCATTATTTAATAAATTACTACTACATTAATTTAATACATCATTATTTTAATAGTGTTGCTGGGAATATTTTTGAGTATTTTATTATTATAATATTTCAAATATCACAAATAATTTTATTTATAATGTGTTGTGATTTTTATTCCATTATAAGCAGCTTGCTTACTAGCAGACCCGTGCCGGTGTTACACAGGCAGTTCATGGCGTTGTACTTAAGTTTCTTTTTCTCTTAAATTATAACTTTTTAGACGATTTTCAGGATTTTCTTCAATGTATTCTGAAAATATTTCCGGTATAGATACATTTTCTATTTGAAATATGTGTTTTTTCGAATGTTCACTTCTTTATCTTTCTTTTTCTATTAGAATTCTGTCGATTTGTTCGATCTTCTAATGTTTCATTTTTTCGAATTAAACGCAATCTTTTAGCAGGAGGAGTTAATCTACTTAAAGAGTTCCCTCTTTTTCGTGGCATTATGAAATTTATACAACTGTACGATATACGAAAACTTTATATCAAAACAAGTGAAACGACATAGTCTCGAACGAAAAGCATCAAGAAATACGTGAATTAATCTCAAATACAGTTTTTATTATGTAGAAGAAACTTACATTAGTGAAAATCATAATAATCACAGATTGAAAAATGCTGATAGATTAAATAACAAATCTGTAGTCACATAAATAATTCGAAAATTTTTATAAAATTCCATTATTGTAAATCAAATTGTTGCATTGCTATGGCAGTGACGGTTTCGTTTCTCTACACGTGGCGATGATAGTGACAATCTTAATTAAATTCAGCCTCTCTTGCCTTATAATTAAACATACACGCACAGGTATTTAGATTTATATATATATAGATATTATATATATATAGATTAGATATCTCTAATAGCCATGGCTGCTAATAACACGTGGTCATTAAGCCTAATCAAAGTTTAACTTAAGTATATTAGGCTAAATAAAGTAATGTAAGCTACAAATAATAGAAAATTAGAGAAAGATTTAAAAAACCTTAAAAACCTTTTAATATGAAATCTTAAGTTCAATAATTTAACGAAATAATATACAGCACAATACGCGATATCCGCCATTAAAAGCAAGCTCATTGGATTATAATGGTCACGTGCAAGAATCACATGTCCATTATGATCCAATGAGACTGCTCAGCTTATTAAACACACGATTATAGTAATCTAATGATATCGGCTAGCTAACATGTCACGTGATCATTGTAACCCAATGAGGTTGCTCAAATAGTGTTGATCTTCCATCTTTGATTGTTATCAAATAATTTACGCCAATTACAATATATAAAATCAACTTCTAATAATATAACTATCTATAAATTTTCTTGCGTAAATTCCCTAACAAACAAAAGTTATTTCATAAAAATCCATTCAGCCGTTCTTGCATTATAAGCGCACATACCTGGTCAGGCATTTCAGATTTATAATATATATGTTACAGGACAAATTCGAATTCAGGAAAAACTAGAATTTCCTAGTCAAAACGAGAACGTTCAAACGTCTTGTCGGACGTTCTAGTATTTCCTAGGCCGAACTCGATATGCCAAACATTTCTTATTCAAAGTCCGGAATTTCTAGTTTTTCCTAGTCAAAATATTTCTTATTCAAAGTCCAGAATTTCTAGTTTTTCCTAGTCAAAACCCAAATTTTGGAGCCCCGAACATTTTTTATTCAAAGTTCGGAATTTCTAGTTTTTCCTAGTCAAAACCCGAAGTGTGAACAGTTAAACCAAAAGTCTTCATTTCTTATGTATTCCTGCTCAGAGTTCGATATTTGCTCTTCATTTCTTATGTATTCCCGCTCAGAATTCGATATTTGCCAGCAGCCATTTCTCATGTATTCCCGCTCAGAACTCGATATTTGAAAGCAGAAATTTTTTTCTTAAGAGAATATCCGCTAGGATAAAGAAATTTCATTGAGAAAGGCTGCAATCTGCGCCAGTGGAAGTACACAGAGCTAAACACGCTTTCAATGCAAAAATACTGTGTATCTAAATTATGTTTGTGCAGAAAGAATAACATTTTATGTATTCTAAATGCTACAAAAGCCTATCTTGCAAAAATAAATGTGAAGTACTTAGTTGTGTTTTTTAACTTAAAAAATTTTTTACTTCGTATTTTATGTTTAACTTCGACTAATAAAAATATTAAAATATTTGTTCATAAAAATAAGAGAAATTAGCAATTTCAGGTTTTTAAAGTCAATCATGTAATAATGAATGAGAGTTAGCTCTGTTTACAGTTTGTCTTATTTCATTTTCTCAACAGAAAATAACAATGAAATTGCCATTTCCTGTCGAGTAATAAAAATATCCATTATGCCCATTATAATAATGTTTTTGATCAATTCATGTTTTAATCAATTAATCAATAATTCTTTTATTCACGGTATTACCGTAAATATAAAAATAAAAACGCAACTAGATACCTCTTATTTATTTTTGCAAGATAGGCTTTTGTGGCATTTAGAATTACACAAGATGTTATTCTTTTTGCACAAACATAATTTAGATACACAATACTTCGTGCATTGAAAGTAAGTTTAGCTCTCTGTACTTCCACTAGCGCAGATTGCAGCCTTCCTCAATGAGATTTGTTTATCCTAGCGGATATTCTTTAAAAAAAAAAAGAAATTTCTGCTGTCAAATATCGAACTCAGCGGGAATACATGAGAAATGAAGACTTTTGTTTTAACTGTTTGCTACTTCGGGTTTTGACTAGGAAAAGGTTTTAACTGTTTGCCACTTCGGGTTTTGACTAGGAAAAACTAGAAATGTTTAACTGTTTGCCACTTCGGGTTTTGACTAGGAAAAACTAGAAATTCTGGACTTTCGATAAAAATGTTCGGGGCTCCAAAATAAAAAAGGAAGATGAAGAAGAAGAAGAAATGTTCGGCATTTCAAGTTCATATTTGGCATTTCAAGTTCAGCCTAAGAAATACTAGAACTTCTGACAAGTTGGCATTTCGGTTTGGCCTAGGAAATACAGAGAACGTTCGACAAGCCTTAGGACATTCTCGTTTTGACTAGGAAATTCTAGTTTTTCCTGAATTAGGGTTTGTCCTGTAACATATATAAATAATTAACGTTATGTAGAAACTATTAAATAAAAAACATAGCTTGGTTATCATAAAACTTTAATGATTGCAGTTTTTCTATTATAGAAGAAAAAAAAAATAGAATGCCAATGTTTACTGGAGTGATTACGATACTTTTCACATAAGAAGTTCTTTGCTTGAATAAAATATAGATGATTACTATCATTAGGTTTATCTGTAATCTTAATTGTAATTACAACTTTCAGGCTTGAATTAATAAAGATCTTATACAATATCACTTTATCTAGTATTTTTCTAACCTACAATAGAACGTAATCATGTTTTTTCTTCATTAAAAATGTATTCAGATTGCATGAGCCAATTACTGTGAATTTAGGCCAAAATGACCAAAACATTCTTAAATACTATACAAGATAAATGGCTAGATGTTTTCCTTTGGGAAGACTAATATACTTTTCATACCTTTTTTCGTTTATCGTGAAATATGAAGAACTTTATTTATGTTTTCCATGGTAATAAATCAGATGCAGTCTTTCCATATTCGATATTGCCGAGTAAACTAAATTATATGGCATAAATAAAGTATTACAATATACATTTCAATAGTGATGAAAATTTGCAAACAATATAAAATAAATTTTCAAATAAAAGCTTTGAAATGTTTGAATAAATTTTTAGAATAAGGATTCTTTGACGTCTCCATAAAATGATACTCGTACTTTTGTCAATCTTACAAAATATTTGTTTTTCTTCTCTACTATTTTATACATGTTTCTAGCAATTTCGTTGAAATCATATTGAATTTTTATTTTAAAAACATCTGTTGTTATTTTTGCTTATTTGTTATTAATGTATTATAGAATTTTATTCTTACAATAAAACATTCAAACAATAATTGTTGTTCAGAAAATAAAAAGCACGCAATAATTGTTTTAATGTGACTTCTATTATTAATCATAAAATAAAATAATAAAAAACTAGAAATTTATTCAAAAAGTTATTAAAATTGTTCCTTAGTTTATAAATAAAGAATTTTTAAAAACCCTTAAAGAAAAGTGTGACAAATTCGTAAAATTAGTGAAATTTTATTTTCATTAACAATGAATTTGAAGACACGTATTTAAAATGTTTCGATTATTTTTCCATCAATAGTTATAATATAAAATTTCTTCAAAAATTAATTCAATGAAATTGCTGTCAGATTAATCGAATAATTAAGATGTATTTAATAGATTTAACTGTTTTATTAAACATTGAAGTATTGACTTGAAAATCGAGCAAATAATAATAACATATGCATTTTCTATCGTATAACCGATATATTGCAATCGTTCCGTTATCCGTTTAAATACAATCATAACTGTTAAGCAAATATGCATATAAATTTTAAGATTGTTCAATTAATTTGTTATCAAACTGCTTATTTATATTTATAAATACTGTATAAAATTTGAGAATCATTAGATAATTCTATAACTACATGACATCTGTCAATTTCCGAATTAGTTTGAGATTTGACAAATCTGATAGATTTTTTTCCTAACCAGACAATCAAATTTTACGGAAATAGAACAGCATATTTTTTAGGATTTTTCATTTCCTTGAATAGTCTTATATTTGATAAAAGATTGAAGTTAGTATTATAAGAAATGCATTATTTTTTGTTTAGTAGTCAGTTGTGTCATACTCCAAATATCCGATTTTATACTATATATATATATATATATACGTTCACCAAAATAACTTCTACGGAGCTATATTTAGATTTATAATAAAAATATTGAATACTGTATTTGTATAAGATGAAATCATTTTTTTATTTGCTTGCATATAAAAAGGGTATATATAATTATAAAGATAATTATATTCAGTAGTGAATTTGAATTTCTGATCAGTGATTTTTTGAATAAGATTTTATGATTTAAAAACACATAAAGCATTAATAACTACACTGTTTAATTTATTTTAATTTAAAAAAAAAATTTTAAACTGAACAATATAAATATCAAATTCAAATTTTATATAAAATATGCATTTCCCCCTCTTATTCAGTATTCAGAAAGTTCATTTTTACTATTTTTCCTTTTATGATTAAAATGAATAGTGTTTAGATTATTTATGTAAAATCAACTGAACTTTTACAAACTGAAATTAAAATATTTCTTCCGTCACCAAGAATCGAAAACCAAAATACGGAATAGATTTAATTCATTTAGACATTTTTCAAATGAATAATTATAAAAGTTGAATATTTATAAAATTTCAGTAGCGAAACTACCAAGCTGTTCAATAAGAATTCACGAGAAGCATCGAGATCTTTCATCGATTTTTTGTCTCCAATGTCACTGTTATCTACTTGAATGTCATTTATGTTGTCAGTACTTGGAAGTTGTCCAGAATTGAATATTATTATTGAAAACATAACTAAGTTGCCAATATATGAAAGAAGAACACTTATTTTATTTGCATTCTTTTTAATGACTGTAGAGAATCATGCAAAATTTAAAAAAAAAAAAAAATATTGCAAATGTTTGTAAAATTTATTTCCATTGTTGCTTCTTGTTTACAATAATTTTTATTTTTTGAAAAAGTAAATAATGCAAATAATCGATTGATTCTTTATTTATGATATAATAAATCCGCAAAACTTTAAAATGATCCTTTTCTGATTGCAGTTTCAGTTCCAATGAAAGCAGTTTTGCAATGATTGCAGTTTTGAATTATGTGATGTGTGAAATATCACACATCACATAATTCAAAATAAATATTAAATAATAAAATATTTTTAATTTGCTAATTTTGAATCGATAATACAAACGAGTTTACAAAATATTTAAATCAAAAGTAACGTTTTCAGATTTCGATAGTCAATTATATGCCACTAATGAATTATCCATTAAGAGGATTGATATAAGTACAATTTAATTTCTGAAAATTAATAATTAATTGATTCAATTTATTATATCATATGTAACTATTATAAGAGAACTAAATTTTTTTATTTTAATACAATATTAAAATATATAAAATTCTAAAATATAAAAATTAATTATAAGTTCGAGTTTCACTACTGATAATTTAATCAATTCCATAAAAAAATAAACGTTTTTAAATCAATTACAGAATTATTTTTTATAAAAAAATAATTTTAAAAGCGTTTATTTGTTTATTTTACGTCATTTTTATTTTATTATTAAACTTTGTTTTTTTGTCGTGAATATAATAATATGGGATAATAATCAATAAAATATGTTTCATTTGCATTTATGCAAAAATCTATAATTTTCTAAAAATTTCCCTGTTTAAATGTAATTAAATATACAATGATTTTACCAAAAATTTCTGATAGAAACATAATTATTTATCTTCATCTTACTCTTTGAATGTTAGATATAATTCCTATTCTTTTGTTAATAATTGAATACCACAGATGATTGATTAGCTCTAGATACTATTGTTTGAGCAATTGTGCAAATATTATCCAACTAACTGATTCGCCTGTTATTGCTTAACAAGATAATATAAATAATCTTTTATAAATCGCCTATTTCGCGACCAAATTTCGTCTTATAAGTCCAGCATTGAATCATATGAATCATTTCTCTGTTTTTAATGAAATACAATACACTCTCGAGTATCCGGTTCGCGACTATCCGGCCTAGTTTTCTTTTATCGTAATTAAATGAGAAAGGCAAGGCGTTCATTGGCAACATTGCAAAGCATCGGAAGCGGGCGTCTGCTAAGATCCTCCTACGTGTCGTGTGCAAAATACAAACTGTGACAGCAGAAGAGCAGCGTTCTGCTCGTTGTTCATTGTGTGAGGCCCGCACGGCCCGCAGACCCGAGAACGATGTTGACAAGCGTTGGCCTAAAGAGCGGTGAGCGACGCGCGTAAAGACGGGTAATGAGAGTCGGCAGATAGAACAGAGACGACGTTTAACAAAAACAACTTCCTTTATTAGAGATCTTTAACATTTTTCTCTTAACCAAAGAGAAATACCTGAACAAATGCAATAGGACTCCGGCCTATCTGGCTTTTTTGTTATCCGGCCTACCCTTCCCCACATTAGGCCGGATACTCGGGAGTGTACTGTATTCATATTTTTATGCCTCACTAATTTATTTTCTTTATATCGCTCACCATCGCAAATACTGATTCTTGTCATAAGAATTGTACGAATGAAATTATATTAAAAAATTATTTATAAATATTTAAATAATGTTAACTATAGTGTTGTTATTTCGATTTCGATATTTTGTATAAGATTTGTTTAACGAATCTTATACAAAATATATTTTTAAAAAATGTATAAAAAACATCTTATATATTAAATCAAAATGACATGGAAGAAACGATAAAGTCGAATTCATGATATTTTCCAAAAAAATGTATCGTTACTTGATAAATTCATACAGAAGTCGACTCATGGGATTTAGAAATGAAAAATGGAATTTTTTTTTTTTCCGAAGGAAAACCATACTATTAATACGAGTCACAAAATCCATATAACATAAATTCGGAAATAGATCCTTAGGCATAACAAGTTTTGCGATGTCAAAAACATGTTAGATCTTTACCATTAAATCGAAGGTAACTGAAAAACTAAAGCATCTAAGAAATGTCAACTGGTTATCTGAAAATCCCGTGCTAAAAGAACCATGGCCATAATAAAATACTATTGAAAAACTCGAAACACAATGAGGCATATACTGAAAATGACTTATACTTCTAAAGAAAATCGAGGTGATACTTCAATATTCATAAAACAAACAATTTTTCAAAATATTTCTGTTTTATTGTCGTCTTTCACACTCTTCGGTGACATTTTGTCTCCGAAGCCTCACAGATTTGACGGTTATCATTTAGAAACATTTAGTCTAAATGACAATCTTCCGAATTCCATTCTAATATAAGTATTTGTTGTTTTAATTTAAATAATCCTCTTAAATTTGAATGACTTTCTCGAACAACATTTTCCTCAAATTGAGAAAATTTAATTGCCTTTATTCTTATTTAACGCATTAAAGAGGTTTATCATGTATATCTAATGATAGGAGATTTCATCTTTATTTTGATTATTTGTATTCCCATTCGTTTTGATTTCCATCAGTTAACTTTATAATAAAAATTAAATTTCATGAAAATAAACGTAAATTCCCGAATTTTAACAGTCTTAAAGTATTTATTTCTCATTAAAAATATTTTCCTTTATAAAAGCGTGTCATAATAATTTAGAGGTTTAAAGGCCTCATTTCCAATAGAAAATTATAATTATAAACCATCAACGTATAATTAATCATAAATTTCTAATAGAAATTCAAATAAGTTCCGAAATATAAATCCGAGAATAGTAAAATAAGTAAGTTATTAACGAAAATAATTAATAAAACAACTTCAGTGATTCTCTTTAAAGTAATTTCGTTAACAGTAACCCAAAAGATGGATTATATATTGGCAGAATTACCTCGTAAATAATTTTCAAAGTTTGCTATACTAATTATAAAAAAGTTAAGTTAGCAAATCACCTATTTGCAATTCATATCACTATTATTTTCAACAAAATAAAATGTTCTGTAAATGTTTAAAAATCGATTATAAATGATTTTCTGTCTCAAAACTTCAGTACAGATTAAATCAGGAAGCATCATTCGATAATTTTCAGCCATTTATGCTCTCTTAAGAATAAAAATATTTTTGAGAATGTGAAATGACATAATTAAATTAAATAAAAGCTATTTAATCGATTGTTAACAAATATTTTTCTATAACTAATTTTGTGATAATGATATTTAATTGAATGGATGCTTCCATCAACAATGGAGATCTAAAAATGTGGGAACAATATCGTTCTTCAGATACAATAACAGCAATCTCTATAGCAATATTATATCTAGAAGATAGGTTAGTTTTTTAAGATGTCAATCATTAGATAGCCACTTTTGTTTCGTAACAAACAAGATTTCCAGTTTATTTGTATTATGTAATTTAAGTAATTGAAGTCTAAACGAATTGGTAAATTTCTAATTGTCTTTCATTAAAATATTTATTAAATTTTTTCACTTTTATTGACATGCCTGTTAATTATTTTTATATTTTATTCAATTTAAATTTTAATTATTATTATTATTATTTTAATTTGTATATTCTGAAAAACGAACAAGATACGATGTTTAATTCTTAATCAATTTCATCAAAAACTTAAAAAAGTATAAAAATTATTTTTTAATCCAAAATTTGTAAAATAATATAGAATTCAGATTTTTGTTAATCCCAGAAAAAAAAAAGTTTTATTCACAAATCAATGTTTTCAATGAAAAAAACCGAATAGTAAGACCTATTTTTGGAAGTTTAAAAATAATTTTGTTCATAATTTATTCAGCAATTTAATGAGATGATTTAAAAAGAATTTTTTGTTTTTCATTCATGTATAAAATAGCCTTAATTTTTATATTTAATTATGAAATGCAGTATAAAAAATTTTTAACTTTTTATCAGTTGCCAACGTAACGATTAATTTATTTATAACCCATAAAATTTTATAAATTGTGAATAGCGCTTATAATATAAAAACTGATTGATTATTAATCACGTTAACAAAATACAAATTTCATATTATTTAATTATAATTATGTATTTCAAAATCAATTATTTAATTACAAATATTTTTTTATAAAACTTTTTCTACTTTTAAAAACTAAAATTGTTTTCTGCTCTTAATCTACAAACATTACGTGAACAATGTAAAACTTTTAAATTATACTTTGTCATCTAATCTAATTCCAATTATAAGAAAAAATAAAATAAAATTGATTAATAATAAATTACAAAAATACTGTCTTAAAGTTACTTGATATCTTGAAGTAGAAGAAGAAATTTATTTAATAAAGTTACTAAGTATTAATTAATGCATTTCGATATTAATTTCAGTTAATGCATTCATTGTTAAAAGTAGAAAAATATAAAATTAATGTTTAGTCAAAATAAAATTTTCTATTATGGCAACTGTATCAAACTTTTGAGATAAAGTTGCTGTTGTTATTATTAACACATACCGAACTTTGTATTCTTTAGGGAAAATTTTAAATTTCAATTTAAGTAAAGCATAATTAATAAGTTGTCTTAAACATTTTCTTGTTTAAAAAAACAATAAATATCTGACTCAAAAATAAACATTTTCTTATAAAATTGCGGTTAGTATTAATCCGTCTGAAAAGAAAAATAAGTTATGAGATTAATGTTGTTTTGCTTAAAATTATAATAAATTTTAAATTTAGTTTATGCTTTTTACTGCATTTCACATTTCGAACAATGACTAGAATTGTTGATTCACTTAATGTATATAGTATTAATTATAATTTTTTGATTTCTATATCAAATAATAATGTATTTCTTGGTATCAGATGACTAAAATTTAATAAAGTAACGTTGAGTGGCATAAAGTACAAAGGCATTTAGCAACTATTATCATTAGATTTTAAGTAATTGTTCTATTATTTATAATTTTATTCTAATTATAAATCTAATAATCGTACATTAATTTAATTGTTTATAAAATTAATTAAACTTGTAAAACTAGGATGTCTAAAATTGTTAGTTTTATTTTCAGAAATTCTGATATTATATTATTATTTTGTCAGTAATTTCGAGCTTTAAACTATTAATAAATCTAGTACATTTGATGAATTATTCATAAGAATAATTAATAATTTTTAGAATATTCTGCTTATTTTTTGAAGATATAAGAATATAATAGTACCTAATTTTAAAAATATAATATAAACAGTAGCTTATTATTTTTAAATATCCTCTTCATGTGCTATCGTGTTTTGATCTCAAACGGTCTTAAAAATTCTGGAATTATTTATAAAATATAATTATATATTAAACCAATTTTCTAGATCGGAAGAAATACATCTGAACATGCGTAGGAATTTAAGAGAGAATCATAAAATAGCATCCATTATGATGTTACAGCACCATCTGCAGATTCTGTCTTTTTAGAGGAACTACAATTTCAATTTAATTTTTATTCTTTAATTTAAATTATAAATAACAACAAATAATTTTGGTTGTTGCAGACATCCAAATATTAGACCTTTCTAAAGATACCTTATTTATAGAAATCAGTACAGTAGTTTAACCGAAAAAGGAACATCCAGCAAGCCATGTTTAACTATTAATATATATGATATAGATAACACATTCAAATCATAGTTCTAAATTCTAAATTTAATTAATTAATTAATAACTCAATAGATGGTGGCACCATAGTTTTTATTCAAAAAATAATCATAGAAAAATTTAATATAGACTCTGTCCGCCAGGGGAAGTTTGGCTGTGTTGGTTTATGTAATTTGAAATGATATGGATAGATTCTTATACATAAGCAGCTATAATATTATCTACTTTGCTTTAATTGGCTTGCAGATGGTTTGTTTATACAGCACACCCAATACCACATGAAATTCAGTAAAGTGGCTTGGCCAAAATTTTCTGAAAAATTACTGGCCACCATAAAACAATAAAAATGCCAAGCCCCTTTAAATTGCCTGAAGGGGTTTACTTTTGGATTTTCTCATATTTTACTTAATTATCAGTAAAAGTAAAGCAATAAATGAACAAATTAGAAAAAATATTGTTTATTTTAATAGAATTAACCAATATTTTTGTATTATTGACATTATTTTTTCAATTTTACAAATTTTAGAGATCATCATATGAAAATTTCACTTTTTACTTAAAATTTCAAAAATAAAATTCTCATCTCAAAATCATAAGAAGATTAATAAAAAAAAAAAATAGATTACAATGCAGAATTGATAAGATTGCATAAAAAATAATCCAATAATATAATTCATTCAATTATCTATCATAAGAATGTAATTTTAAAAAATTTCAATCAATTCATCTATTGAAAAATTTAAGAACCATCATCGGAGGCATATATTTTCAATCAATAAATGCAAAAAAACTGATCCATAAAAATCAGAATTGAAATTTTTTTAAATACTTTTTGTTCCACTTTAACGATGTGAAAACATGCCAACAGATGTGAAGATTTTTCTACCTTCCAATGATACAAATTTCTATTTCTAGCACTTTAGGAATTTGTATCATTGGAAGGTACCTAAATGCTAGAAATAGAAATTTATTTGCATACTATATAACACATGAACAGAAGCAGTCAACAGACTTTTTAATCAAAAGTAAACTTACCATTATATAAAGCTGTATTCACAACTCCACCTGCAATTGCTAATCCAATGCCAAGTTTTCCAATATTTGTAAAAAACTGTGCTGCTGCCATGTTCTGAAATAAAAATTGATTTCAACATTACTAATTTTATAAATATTTTATCAAATTAATTCTGGAATTTTTCATGATAAAGGATATTTTATTAATCATGAAAAATTACAAAATTTGCAATGAATAATTTATATATATCATATAATAAACAGGCACTTCCTAATAGTGCTTTTATTAAGAAAAATGTTTTTAATAAAAGCATTTAAGAACTATCCTCATCCAAAAAATTTAAAATTACATAAAACTACAAATATTCCTGAATGGTATGTTGTTGGTATCAAAGTGATTAAATATTTCTATAAACCTAGCATTGGTTGCATTTTTTGTTCATTTCAAGCATTTACTTTCATGTCAACTGCAAAGTTTTTTACATATATTTTCTCAGAATATTCCCTTTCTTCCTTATCAGCACTGAATAGCTCCATTTTATCATCAAATTTTGAAATGTATTCAAAACTTTTTACCATTTTGCCAATAAAACCCTTTTAAGATCAGTTCTCTTAAAATGATCAGTGTGTTCAAATTGTGATAAGTGAAGTTCTAAATATTGGATACATTTTTCATAAAAAACTGTTGTCATTGGATTTGAAGGATCTGTTTAGGACCAGCCATTTCTAAATTTCTTAACTTATTGCATACAGTGAATAGTAGATACTGCATATCCATTCTTTCTTTTCATTTGAATTTTGAATCAACTATTTCTGTCATACTTGTCACATACAAACAAAAATATTTGTTGCCAATTAAGTACAATAGCGTCAATTAGTATGAATTAGAGGAAACTTGTAGCAACTTTGTGCCACTGCGAAAATGTTAAAAAGATTATATGCTCAATCCAGGACAGTTCCGCATAATCCATAATTTAACCTACGTCTGTCTAAAATCGTCAATTTGGCTGGATTCTGCTTTTTATGGAATTGCCAAATATGACACCAATTGATAGATCTCATCAAACTGGTCAAAAATTATAATAGAACCATGGACAAAAGTGGCACCGATTACAAGATATTTCAAAAAATTTATCTCAGAATTGGTAAACGAACCATGTACCACTGCCATATTGAACGATAAATAAAATGTCATGTGACATCATCATAATGACGAAACTCTGCTATGGTTTTACACCTTGTTATAAAAGCCAAAAATACGCAGGGAATTATTCTTACTATTATGTGAGTTATGAATTTATGCTAAAATCCATATGTTACTTATGCTATTTATGAATTTATATATTATATATACATTAATATATATTTGCATCAAGATGTATAATTAATTATATCATCTTGAAAGTGTTTTTGTCAAGGAGTTTGAATATAATTCTTGCGCGACACCTTCGGGATGTATTACAGTAAACTCCCGTATAACGTTCTCTCCTATAACACGAATTCATATAACGAAACTGCTCTTCTATAACACGATGCACTTCGTGTAATGTTACATCTTGAAAGTGTCGTGCAGGATATTGTCCCTTTCAAGATAGCGTCGCACACAGGTATCGATACTTTGTTGTGATAAGTACTTTTTCATATAGCTACTTATCGGTTCGGTTTTCGCGATTGATTTACTACTAGTAATATGACTAAAAATATTATGCCATACTTCGTTGTAATAAGTACTTTTTCATATAGCTACTTATCGGTTCCCAATTGATTATATACTAGTAATATGACTAAAAATATTATGCAAAAATCTCGGATTCTGTGACAGAA
Organism: Olivierus martensii; assembly: GCA_000484575.1. NCBI lineage: Eukaryota > Metazoa > Arthropoda > Arachnida > Scorpiones > Buthidae > Olivierus > Olivierus martensii. Next base: position 49,935 of record AYEL01079132.1, read on the forward strand.
TCTTGCCTAATTTTCTTCTACAGAATTAATCAGTCTCTTGAATGATCATATTGTCAGATGTAATAATTATTTTAGGCATGCGTGGGTCAAACCAATACACACATGTACAGTCAATCAAAAAAGTATTGGGACACAACAAACTCTCAATCATTTATTGAAAAATAAATAATTAATACATTGAAATTAATACTGTTTTCACTAAATCACTATATAAACTAAAAATCTAAAAATTCAAGAAATATAATATGAAATAAATGAGAAATGCCACACATCTGTATTCAAAATGAAAATCATGCTCAAAAAAGTATTGGGACATAGAGGAAAAATTCCAAGAAATAGCCATAATTAGTGCTTGTAGTTTTTTATTGCTTTCTAAATTGGTGGAGTTACGGTGCTTTTAAATAACACTAAGTCCATAGGGGAGAACAATGTAAAACACCTTCAAACTGCTCTCCTGTAAAATGTAGTAAATGTGACAGTGTCTTATACTTCTGACCCACAGAAATATAAAATAAATTTTATAATACAAACAGCAATATATCAATTTTAAAGGTAAAATTTTACTTTACCCGAAGCGATCAAGCGCATTGCACCGCCAACTCCAACTTGCATTTGTATAAGTGCATCAGGCATGCAGCATCACCTATCTGATGCATTTATATAAATGCAGATTGCAGTTGGTGGTGTGATATGCTCGATCACATCAAATAAAGTAAAATTTTACTTTACTTTGAAGTGAGATTGATGCCAGTGTATAACATTATCGTTAAGATGACGCAGCTTCAGAAAATATCAAATTAATGAATAGTAATAAATTTTTATAATTTACATAAAAATATTTTCTATTTATTGTTGTTGTTGAATAACTGTTTTCTTTTCTAAAAAAAATTTCATATTATCACAGTAAAAATTCCATTAGAATACATCTACGTCACACAGCTCCCAAGAGACCACTCAAAGTTTCATTTTCCCTATAGTTGAGTTGAGTTGAGTTATCGTATTCAAATCTTTGATCATATTTTAAAATGAGTGAATCATCCTAACAATGATGTCATACATCATTAGGATGATGTGTACAACGTGATTTCTGGATGTTTAGCATGAGAGCTCGAAGTTTTCATTTTACTTATAATGAACTTTTGTGATAGATATTTAGTTATTTTTCAGTACAGATTTTAATATTATTTATTTAAAATTGTTATTTAAATATTATTTTAGTTAATTTTAATGTACTTTAGTTAAATTTAATAGGCATTTTTAATTACTAGCAAATGAATTAAAACATTCTTAATTAATAATAATGAAAATCAAATCTATTTTTCACCCAAATATGAATCCTAAGTAAGATTCTTGATAGATTGTCGAGAGTTTTTGTGCTGCAGCGTATTGTGCAGTGCAGCGTTGCCTACCTGATTATGGTATATAGATGCAGGTTGGAGTGGGCGACACGACGTGCTTGATCACTTTGGGGTAAGATAAAATTTTACCTGGTAGTGTATTAAATGAAATTATTGCAAAATTTCATTCCTGGTCTTCAGGATACATTCAGTAAGTTATGGTTTTGCTTATTACTTCAATTTCTCCAGCCAGAAAAAGTTGGTGTTTTTGACCTGTGTACAAACCGACCCCCCTACTTCAGAATTTTTTTTTCTGAGAAAAAACCTCTGCTTATACATGAGTATATATGGTAATTCATTAAATATAATCCTAAATTTTCACATTAAAAATTATTTATTAGGGATTTATTAACACCCAAACAACATTATGATTGGGGTCTTCGAGGTTTGAAAACTATTCTTCAAAGCTGTGGAAAATTACTTCAGACAGAAAAACAAAAGCATAGTAATGAAAAAGGTATTTAATAAGTTAATATAATTATAGTTTAATATTTTTAATCTGTAGAAAATATATTTACTCCATAATAATATATTTGAAAATTTTTAAACAATAATTTCAAACAATAACAAATTCTATAAAATATAGTGATTAATCATTTCCTATCCTTTTTTGAAATAATCATGAATCAAAAGAATGTATTCCTATCTATATCAATTATTTTATATTAAACCTTATCAGTATTTCTAGTAATTATTGAAATATTGAGGACTTAAACTATATTAGTAATATTTATTTGGAATTTTATTACAAGAAATATTTATATATGAATTTATTTAGAAATATTTTTACAAATTTATATTATAATAACTGGATAAATAAATTGTATCATTAATTAATATGAATGATTTTTAAAAATAAAAAAAAGTCAAAATATTGATTTGATTGTTATTAAATATCTGTATTCCTAGTTGATTATTGAATAAAGTCAAATTTTGGTTTATGAACTTAATTCGTTCCTGAAAGTTGTTTGTAAACTGAAACTATTTTTTCCATAGGAATTAATGTAAAATGGATTAATCTCTTCCTGGACCCCAGATGATTGTTTATTTAAACTTTTATAACAGTATTTTGTGCACAAGTTCTTAACACAAAATCAATGGAAATCATTAAATCTATCACAAAAAAAGATAAACACAACACTAAGCAGATCAAATATAGAAAAAACTTAATTTGATTTTATCATACCTGTATGGAAGAGAGTTGACGGCATAAGTGGAAGATGGTGAGAAAAAGAACTGTTATTGTTTGGAAGGGGATTCTTTTTCTTTTTTTGTCTCTTGCCACCACTTGAATCTGCTTCAGATCCATTGGGCCTCTGTCTCAATAAAATGTTGTCCAGTGTGATTTATTTTTGTCTATGTTTTAAAATGTTTCTAAAGTGACACAAGGCATTATCATTAAAAATGTTTGTGTTGATGGCTTTCGTGTTCATAACTCAAGACACAGTATTTCATCTGAGATGCTTTGTGTTTGGAAAATTTGTTTGTAAACCAAATTGTTTGTGATCTGAGGCATTCGTAAACTGAGGTTTGACTATTTAAAAACAGAAATTTGATAAAGAGCATACAAATATAATTGCATTGTGACTGGGTAAAATTTCCACATTATAAAAGTTATATTATATCTGTGAACATAAAAACTGTCCACATCCTTACGGATGATATTGTACATGTATATTTACATGTTAATACTGTATTTATTTCACTTAAACTTCCTTATTTATTCTATATTTTTGAAGTATGAAAAGTGAAGAATTTTAATAAAATATTTATAAAATTATCTTATTAGCTTGAATAAGATAGGTAAAAAATCAATAATAAAAATAAAAATCATAGAATATCTGAGAGAACTATGTGATCTAGTCTGTCATAATTCCTTCTGTAAGTTTGATCAAAAGTTTTACTGATAAGTCAAGGGAGTTCTAATTGATAGTCTGATGGTAGGTGTACATATATTAATACTTGTATTCTATATTACTTGTATATTATAGTATTACTTGTATATTAATACTTGTAGTCTATATATTAATACTTGTATTTAAAAAAAAATTTCTTAATGGTGTTCTTTACTGGAAGTTTGTCATTTTGTTTACAGTTTTAACATTTGCTATCTAGATTTATGATTCATTTTCTATTGAATATTTTCAGTTTTACACATATATATCATATGATCAAATGCAAAATTTTAAAGTATGATTGATATTTAAAAAATAATTCTATATCTGTTTTAAATAAAATACAATATGAAGAAAATATATTTTTCTGGACACATTTTGCTTTTAAGCTGTATCACTAATAGTGAGTTCATGTAGCCAAACCACTCAGGGTAACTAAATAATGTATACATTATAAGAATATAAAGTTATCTCTAAAACTGTATAAGGCCCAAGAAACATGGTGTTTTTTAGGTTCTTAAAATATTGAGAGAAATACATAATAAAACTCAAATGGATAATTTTTAAGTAATTAGATAATAACAAAAACTCTAAGCTTAAGCCAAAAGATGTTTTTACTGAAATTGACAATATTGATATTCTGTTATGATAAGGAGATCTTGTTAACAGATTTGTTATGTGTGATTAAATAAGATATCAGAATAATACATGCTGCTTTCAACTTATCAGAATAACATAAATTGCTTAAGGTTGAAATTAATCGAAGAGAAAAATTATAAAGTAAAACAAAATTCAATTTTTTTAAGTTCAGAATCAAGAAGAGAACATCTATATAGAAGGATGAGGAAATGGAAGAAAGAATAAGATTTAGTTCTAACTAGAGAAGACAAGACAAAGAAGATTATATTATTTTATAGAATAGAATATGCCTCAAAACTTAAAATATTTATTCAGAATTCAGGTTCTGTACAAGTACTGAAGGATCCTACATTTAATCTAGTAGCTAAAATTAATAGATTATTAGTTAAAAAGCTTTGCTGTAATTTTTGAAGTGTAAGAAACTTGCAAACCCAATCTGTTCTAAGTTATTTGCCTTTAAAAAACACACAAAATGCCTACAAGGTAGGACCATAAGGTTCTAGGACATTATTTTTAAAAATATCAAAAATTTGAAATTTGTGCAGAAAGAATATATATTCATTTTTCCAAACTATTAATACATCATCCACATATCTGTTATAAAAATTTATATGTAATCGGAATTGCGGGAGTATTTGGCTTTCTAAAATTAAAGATAAAATGAATGTTAGAAAGACTCTGAAATGGATGGAGGAAGAAAATTATGTAATTACAAGGGAAGATAAAACAAAAAAGATGGTGATTTTAGACAAAGAAATATATGATAAATTCCTTTTAGATTATATATGCAGCACCAAAGCAGTTACGTCAAGATCCGATGGAAAAAATGGCTGCCGCTGATTATTAGATAGATTAGTTAGGCATTCCAATTTCCCCCAAGCCTGGGACGTTAAGAAACAAGAAACTGTAATTAATTTCCTTTATATCCTTTTATTCTGAAATACAGAACTTCACGAAAATATACTAATTAGTTCAAAAATAATTAGTTGAGGATACAAACATGAACCTTTATCTTATAAACTTCTATTTCCTTTGGATAGTAAGCTAAAAATATATGCTTTCTGTACAAATTTAATTCAAGATAATTTCTTAGTTCTCTTTCCAACTATAAACCAGCCCTAAAATAATGGTAGGATCACTATAATGATTCACTATAAAAAAAAAAGGGTTAGAGTTTTACACCTTTTATGACTAAAAAATTTATTTTTAATCATAGAAATTATTAGTCATTTTTTTTTTATACAAGCAGTTCCAGAAAGAATCAAAATTGCCTATTTTCCAAATATTTCAATTATTTTTCACTTATTTAGCATTTGGAATCCATTGGCTTATTGTATCCGATTTTCAGTGGATTTAGCCAGCATAGATGTCATGAATGATGTCATCATGACAGCATAAATAATTGGGTTTATGACATCATCTATTGTTACATCATGATGATGATGCATCAGGGCTGTGGATTCAATATGACAGATAATGCAGATAGATGGCTCTAAATGTTAAATAATGCAGTAAGCCATATGTTATAACTAAATTGCTAATACTTAGTGCCAGATATTAGCAATAATATAAACAAAAAATTTGATAAAAATTAAATTCCATCTTTTAGGATTAAAGGATAAAGCATTGAAGTGTCCTTTAATGATAGATCATCATTACAGAATTTCATGAAAATCTGCTAATTAGTTCAAAAGTTATTAATGGGGGAATACACACAGAAAGATATACATGAGCTTGAACTTATAAGCCTCCATTTCCTTTGGAAAGCAAGCTAAAAATCAGAACCAAAACATACAATGAAATTTTGCTGCAACTGACAAGAATAGAAAGCTGACTAGCACAAAATCAATCACCAAGAGGACAAACCTGATATCTGAATTCAATTGCAAAATAATCATTCTGTATTTATTAAATGATTAGAATTATCAGCAAACACACAAATTCCTGATCAGAAATATTAGTGATCATTACATTTCCATTTAATATTACTAACGATATGCTGAGTAGCGGTAATTTTATTTATTGATTATAAGGGATCAGGTACAGATTTCCAATCTTATTTGTAAAATATCTAATAAATTAATATTTTTGTATATACACAGACACACACATCTGATCTCTGTAAATAAGACTATGAAAAAATTTTTCCTTTTCTTGATATTTGAAAAACAAACATTTATTGTATTTGTAAATTACAAGTTCAAACATATTGGTTTACAGCATTTAAGTTCTTGTTATTTGATATGTTTGTTTGTTGATCTTATATATATAACTGGTACAATATCATTCCATGCAGCATTGTCTCCCTATCATACTCTCACACTCCAATAATCTACCAACTCTGATAGTTTTTGCTTCAAATTTTTTTTTTTTAAAAACATTTTTCCAATTTATGTGAAATTCAAGTTACGTAAAAATTTTCAGCTCCATTATTTACATAAGTTGGGGAATATCATATTTAAATATGAACACAAATTAAATATAAAAATGATTCATATTTAAATATTAAATATTTAAATATGAATCAAGAAAAAAATAGATATTTGTTAAAAATAAATATGGCAGGTTTCACAGCTATCAAAGATATACTACTAATGAACTCCCTCGATGGCGTTTCCACCTTGTCGTGGTGAGGGAGCTTGCGTGTTTCGATGATCCTGAGAGCTATACCGGCAGTAGCTTTGCTACTGGTAGGGTCTCCCATGCCGGACAGGTCAAAGGTAAGGGGCCAGACTAAGAGGACGCCCTACCCAAACTAAGGTGTAAGGTATCGTGCTGAGAGTTGAGTGGCACTTGGGTAGTAAAAGATGTAGTGTCGTTAACGATCCCTTCAGGGCACCTGGCGAAACTCTGTCGTAGTTAGCCTTCCGCCCATATTGGGGGATAACCGGGCGGTGACTTTTTATGTTTCCCCCAGTTTGTATTTTGCCATATGGATGACAAAATTACTAGTATCATTTCTTCTGGGGAGGCTGCTCTTCCTCCCCATCATGGGGGTAGTGATCTTGGCACCTCGTTTGAGGGCGCTGAGATCACTAGTGTGCCTCAGGGTGGTGGGGAGGTCAAGCAGTCTACTAATGTTAATGTTGCCTCCGAGAGTACATCTAGTCTGCGAAGGACACGTTTGTCTGAAGCGGCTAGACGAAAGCGGAGGAAGGCTAATAGGGGGGTTGCTGCCGCTAATGGCTCTCAGTTACCAGGTAGCACCTCCCAATTAGCTTTTCCGTCTGATTCTCCTGTCGGTACCCCTGGTGCTGGTAAGAGAACCAGATCTGTACTGTCTACGTACAAGGCGATTCTACAAGTTACTATCAAACAGCAACTGGATTAAATTAGAAAAGTACAAATAGGGGGACCACCGAATAAACTGTTATCAAGGTTGTAATATATGCACATACTTAGAGCGTAAAGCAAAAACCCAAACGTTGAGGAGTGGGAAATTGGAGAAATAAGATATTAAAATATTCACTTCAAATTTAAGCCACACCCATATTTTACATCTTAAAAATTTGAATAAAAAGTGAGACTTAAATTTGAAGTAATATGATAGTTTAAAAACCTATACAATTTGGAAATTTTCTAATTAGATAGTAATAGATGACCAGTCATTGTTTTGCTGCACACGGTAAAAGAATAACACTAGTTTTTATATAATGTCACATTGTAAACATGTCGGTATTTGAGAAAAGAACTGCAATTAACTTCGCTTTCTGTTGTGAAAACACCTATGGAGACTTTTAACATGCTTTATGAGGCATACAGAAATCAAGCTTTGTCACAAAGCCATATGTTTGAATGGTATAAGCAATTTAAAGACAGTCACACAAGCATTGATGATGACTACTGATCTGGTTGGCTGTCAACTTTTTTTGATAAAAAGGGAATTATTCATTATGAATTCATCCCTGAAGGGCAATCTATTAATAAAACCATATATTTTTTGCATTGTTTAAGAGATACAATTAAGAGGAAAAGACCAGAATTTCAAAAAATGATTGGAAATTCCTGTTTGATAATGCTCCCATATATCATGCTCAAATAATTACCCAGTACCTAGATAAACTTTCTGTGATTGTTTATATATATCTATCCATTGTATTTTCTTCGTCTTGTGCAATTTGATTTTTGTTTCCAAGACTAAAAAAAAAATCTATTTAAAAGACAAAGATTTAGGAAAGAAATGGAGATTAAGGTCACTACAACAGATGTGATAAAAAACAATTTTAAAGAATGACTTTTCCAAAGTGTTTGCTGAACTTTCTAATTATTAGAAAAAATGTTTGAATAATCAAAGCCAGTATTTTGAAAAATTTGATAGCTAGATATATATACATATATTAGAATTTTTTAAAATACAGGAATACCTTGATTATCGCGGTTTCGATTATCGCGATTTTCAATTTATCGCAGTTTATAATTTGATACCAAAATTCGAATTATCGCGGTTTCGAGATATAGCCCATTACATATGTAACCAGAATTATATTTACTCTCCAGGTAGCTTTCTTAAAGCACTTCGTTTTTATCCAAGGGTACCTATTCACTGCTCATCAGTAACTGTCCGTGTTTGCCTGAAATACATGTGGACAAGGCCAGCTTAAACCCAGTAAGCAAACGATGCACCGTATCGGGACGCCTTAGGAAGGAGGAACCAAAATTATTATTTTCTGAGAAAATAATAATTTTGGTTCCTCCTTCCTAAGGCGCCTTTATTTTCTTATCCTTTATCCTTTATTTTCTGAAATTATTGAGTAGATGTTACAAGGAAGCTGCATCGGGGCGCCAGGATCTCTGATAGTTCATGGTAGCGGTCATACCAAAAAAACTTTTATAGTGATGAAGCCAGGGCTAAAGCCTCAGTTTTAAAACAATGACTCGGAGCCTAACCTATTTCAAGTCAGTTCCCCAGCCCTGTTTTTGACTGTGGGCCCCAAATTTTTTCAGTTGCCAAAGTATTTTTAAATTGCATATAAATAACATTGTTTATATTTGAACAGCTTGATAGAATTTTGGTTTTTTATTCCACCCTGTCAATTTTATAGTCTAAACTGCCAGACCATTCCAATTATGCAATTCAATAAATGATATTTTGGAAATTTTTGGAAAATATTGAATTTTTCTTTAAACAAGCTATAAAATTCTGAAAAAGAAAAAATATTGTAGATGATAAGAAAATTTTTGTTAAGTTTGTTAAAATAAACTAAAATTTATTATAATCGTTCATTGTTTGTTTTAATTTCATGGAAATTTAGGAAAAAATTGCAAAAAATGAAACATAAACAGCCTCAAGCCATTTACAGGGGCATGGCACTTTTATTGCTTTATAGCAGCCATTCTTTTAATGATAAATTGCAGCCAAGCCTACTTTGCACATTGGTAAGTGGCATTGGGTTCAGAGTTATAATACACAGTGGCAGTCTAGTTACAGGAACAGAAAATATAGCTGTTTATGTATAAGATGAGGCCATTTTCATATATGTTAGAATTTTTTTATATAAATAAAAAATTTATAGAAAGTACTGCAAAAAATTGTGTAAATGAAGTAAGAATGAGTTAATAAATATGAAATATTAATAAAATGATAATATTTCAAAGAATTCATATGAAATTTTTTTAATAATTATATGACATACCTTCAATCAACAAATGTTACATAACTCATAGTTTTTTATCAATAATTTCTGAAATTTTTGGCCGAATTTCTTCATTCATGGCCCATTTTGTTCAAAAGACGTTCTGCTATCTAAAAATATTGGTTATTTTGTTGAATGGCTAAAATTTCATACAAAAAAATTTTTTATTGCCAATGTTGTAAACATAATGAGAAGTTATGAAAAAATAAAATTCAATAAAATGCTTATATTGTTAAAAAGAGAACAAAATTTTGCAATAAGTACTGAAAATTTCAAAAGATTTTGACAAAAATTAGCGAGATTTCACAATTTAATTTTTTTTATATTTTTTTTTTGCATATTAATTAGGCTTAATTTCAAAACATCTGCAGCACTCATGGGGTTAAAGGTCCTCTGATCCACCTATTAAAAGTTTTATAATTAGTTGCTTTCATGTCTTTAGTCAAAGCATCAGTTTCCATCAAAATGCAATGTCCCTTCTCATCTCTACATCATTCTAGGATTCTCTTGATGAGCCAAGAGAAATTAAGATGAGCCAAGAGCTTGCTAGGATCATATGTATGGCCATCTCCAGTACTTAATCCTTGGGCTTGGGAAGTCCCTTTGCTGGAACAATTTTCAAGCAAATTCCCTCTTCATGAACATATTTATTTAAACATTGGATGTGCTACTGGCAACTAAACTCATTTATACAAATATAAAATGATTGTGTCATTGTCCAAGGTATGTCTTGAGCATTGGTAGATATTCTTCCAAAGGAATGCTATCTAATCTATCTAAGATTCTGTAGAAGTTTAACCTCATTAGCCATTATCTTTGAGTCTGGTTATTCTCCTCGATGATGGTCATCCTAAGGGAAGTCAAAGCTTCAGAATATATACTCAATTCTGTTTTTACATGATAGATACATTCCCGAAGAATACATGTAAAATAATATACTGTATCTCTGGAAAAATAGAAGATTGATTCCAGATTTAAAAATATCAGCAAAAAATAATACAATAAGCCATATAAAAAATCATGTTAGAATTTTTATTATTTTACGTTCTTTCGTTTTTTATTTCATAAAGACTGCACATGTATATAAAAGTGTATTATATAAAGTAAATTATCATTTGAAAAGAAAAATAACATGTGCAGTTTTTCATAAACACAAAAATTAGGCAAAATAATATAAGTTACACATGACAAGACAAGATTTTATTGGTTGTCACTCTCTGACAATAAATGCATACGTTTGCATAAGACAGTAATATCACTGCTATCACTAGAAATATCTTAGTCATCAGCTTCTTTCATTAGTGAAATTCTTTCTGTGATGTCTTGAACAAAATTAGCATTAGTCTCCTGTAATGGTGTTGTTTCAGTGGTTTTAAGAATGAATTCGGTTATTAATCATTGTGTTCATGTTTTGGCTAGGCCATTATACAGGGTGAGCCAAGATAAACCAAATCCAACCAAGTAATGAACCATGTATGTCGGTTCGGTTTATCTTGGCACACCTCTGTAAGATACCATTAATGACTTCAGATCACATTGAAACTCTCCAGCTCGTTCCTCATTAAGATCATGTTTAACAAAATGGTTTGAAAATTATAACTTATTATTTATTGACTTTTCAGCAAAATTAATAATTTTATACATGCACAAATTTTATTTTAATTTTTATTAAATTTTTTATTACTATTAAACATCAAAAAGATACTTTTTGCTTTAAATACCAAACTCAAAATTGAGACCAAACAAATTCCCTATTGAAGTTATACATATAATTAGGAGAATTCACCAGAAATTTCTTTTTTAATCGGAACCAAAAACAACATGAAAGTGAATAATGTGAAATAATCTCTGTTGTAATATGAAAAAATTTTTTTTCTTAGAATTTGGGTCGATTGTGTTAAATCAAAACAAATTATGTAAAAAGAGAATGAAATTTTTTCTAATTCATGTTAAATCAAAATCATATTAAAAAAAGTTTGTGTAAAAACAGAATTTGGATATATCTCTGACTGAGAACATTTTTGTAAATGTGTATCATCCCAGAAGGAGGGGTAGAACATGTAAATCTGGCCTGTTCATCAGCAGCCGAGGTACTATCAAAGAAGATAATTCAAAAATGTGATGCAGTTGCTGAGAGCCACTGGTAATACCATGCTCCCTCTTAACTTTTTTTCACTTTAACTTAGCCATTCCAGACAATCTTGTCCATTATAGATTAGATTTATGTACAGAAGAGGCAAGTTACTTCACCAATTCACCACAAGATAACACCATCACTCCTTAAGGTTCATTAGATCTACTAACTCTGCAATGAGACAGAGAAGCTGTCCTTTAGAAAAAGATGGATCTCCCAAAAAAGCAACCATCCAAAGATTTTTTTGCATTATTATTATCCATAAAACAAGCCTGTGATGAAAAAATTGTTTTCAGTATTTCATCTGTTTTTAATGTATGTTTGGATGCTGAATTTGAAACTAACAATAAAAATGCTATACTATAAACAGTTGCCCAACAAAACCATAAAACAGCTCTAAGGCAGGAAAAAACATATTTATTAAGATTTTATAAGGTAGTAACGCTTTCAATTACATAAAATCCTCTTCAGCTTTCAAAGTCGCGGATTAGAACGAATGTCGATATTATTAATTATTAACTAAGCCTAACGGTTCATGGCGGCTTAACCAAACTAACCTAACCAATCTATCTTAATCCATTTCGTTTAAATCTTTTCATTTTGCTACTAATAAAACTTTTTATAGAAGCTGTGCCTGTTTAAATTCTAAATGCTTCCAATAAAACAAAGAACTCTGTTACATATTTGTCATTTCATATATATATATGTTATTGTAAAAGTTCGAAAATTAGTAAATCTTAGAATTTACCTATAAATCATAAAATTTGTTGTTATGGAATAGTGTGATTTAACAAAAATACTTTTACTAAGAGATGTGCGTAATTGTCGGGATTTACAGGAAGTGATTTAATTAAATGCATTTTAGCTATTTTCGTTTTACCCTTTTGTTGTTGTTTGTTAACTATGGTTCCAAATACATCCCATCTAATAACTGTTTTTTTCACTTTTTAACATCAAAAATAGTGAGGTTTCTTATTTAAGTATTCTCTCTGCGGCAAAATCCGTTAATTCCGAAAGAGTTTGATATCATCTGAATAACTGTCAATCGAATTTTGTAGTCGGCCGGATTGGCAGCGTGGAAACGCTTCGGCTTTCCACTCCGGAGGACCCAGGTTCAAGTCTCAAGCCTACGCCTTGAAAGTATTTATCATGGGCCCGGCTCGTCGATCCCCGTCCTCCACAATCCGGCTGACCCCTCCGCAGGGGTGGGAAACCTGTCGAAGGGCTTGTTTCGCCCCGCCACTTAGTACTCTTACTGAGTACCCCGTCCTCCACAATCCGGCTGACCCCTCCGCAGGGGTGGGCAGCCTTTGGAAGGGTTTGTTTCGCCCCGTCATTTAGTATTCTCCCTGAATGGAAAGTGGCGTCATCTGTTATAAAAAAAAAAAATCGAATTTTGTACAGAATCATAGATATTTCACTTAGCCAGCTGTTAGCGCAGTCGTAGAAGAAAGGTATCTTTCTAAATCGAATTTTGTACGGAATCATAGATATTTCACTTAGCCAGCTGTTAGCGCAGTCGTAGAAGAAAGGTATCTTTCTGTAATGCGCACAGAGCGACATCTTTCACAAGCAATCGTTTGCGTTTCGCTTCTCGAATTCTGCACGCATCGGTACAGTTCGCGGTGGCGTCATGAGGCACTTCTTTTTGACGTTTCTTATTTCATGCTTAATATATAATACATATTGTTTCTAACTTATTTAAAACAACATATATTTCGAATTTAAATAATAAATAACATTAATATGACTTATCCTTAAGTCCCTTAAACTATCAAACTTCTCTTTGGAACCTTAGACGGTTCAATAGTTGTTTTTTCATAAAGTGGATCTGTGGTTCCGTTGTGCTAAAGTCATTTCGAATTTGTCAAAAAAAACTATAGATATATTTTGGAAATTGTAGTGGATAGACATCTGGTTTTGGAAATTCATCCGCCGTTGGTCAATTTACGATTTGTGAAATTTTTAGAAATAAGCTCTAAATTACCGGCAAAATTGATCGGGTGCCATCAAGTAACCTAAAATATTTAATTCAACACACCAAATATTTTATTTTTCAGTTTTGTAGTCCCTTTTAAGAAAATATATATATATATAAGCTTGCATCGGGCGGGAATTGAACCCGGATCACCCGCATGGCAGGCGACTATTCTACCGTTGAACTGTTACTACGCCATTCGTATATTCCTCCAATTCACTAAATTCATGGAGCACTGAGAAAAAATTATTTTTCCATTCTTATTAATCTACACTTTGAAAAGTTGTCTAAGGCGTTCTTCAACTAACATGGGCATCGAAATAAAATTTCTATATAAAATGAATCGATATTAGACGAAATAAAATCATTGAATAACATTTTACGTAACATAAATCGAACTAAAATCTGTAAGTTACTAAATTGCAGTTTCTACCGTGTGATCATTGCTTTCCACAGTTAAAAACAATTAAGTTTGGTCGTTCGTATCGATTAAATGCAATTTAGAAATATTTTTCCGTCCATCTAATTCTCGCCGATATATTGTCCTCTAATAATTTAACAATACGTAATTAAAACGGATATTGGTATCTCTGATCTCAGACGTGTACGTAGGATCAGTTTGATGTTAAATTCTGAATAAGAATACAAATATAATATTTGATTTACGTAATTAAAAGTGTAATCCGCGGAAAAGATATATTCAGTGCAGGAAAGTTTTTAACGAAATTATTTCAGAGTACACACCGCGTTCGCCGATATAGGCTACGTTGACAGTTAATCGCAAAATGTCATAGCCAGATATCCCTATGAAGCGATTTGCATCATATTCATTTAGCATCAACAAAAAAAATTATCTTCTACGCCTGTCAGGGATCGAACCTGGGCCCTTCGCGTGATAGGTGGATGTGATAACCACTACATCACAAGCATAGCTGATTGCGTACTCTACTTCGAAAGTAAAGAGTGCTGTAATAACGTTCATAATGGCATACAAAGAAGTTTTTCTTCATATTTACGCGAAAACAAATAAACGAGACAAACGCTTCATTATCAAATGCTATTTGACAATATTTTATATATGCATATGTGCATAGATTATTTTAATCAGAAAGCCGATAAAAAGCGATTTCATTACCTCCACAAACTTCATTGAGCCTTTCGGCGAACTATAAATTTCACGTATCCAGTGGCGCCGAGACGGGAGGGAATAGGAAACAAATTCACTGGGCCCATAGAAGATTGAAGGGCACGGGCCACTTCCTAACAATAAGAATTTTTCTACTTTTTTAAATTAAGTAACTGCGCATTACAAGATACATAGAATTAAAACTGTATTATCAAAATCTAAGGTAAAGAAAATTCTTTGTATTCTAAACAGTTAAAATAAGAATTATTATTATGATAATTAGACATAAGCATTTCATTGAAACAGAGAAGGAATTGATAGACTGACAGGACCACAACAAATTTTTTTGAGGAATGGGATATATACAGTAAGACCCCGTTTTTTTTGTTAACAGATGACGCCACTTTCCATTCAGGGAGAATACTAAGTGGCGGGGCGAAACAAGCCCTTCCACAGGCTGCCCACCCCTGCGGAGGGGTCAGCCGGATTGTGGAGGACGGGGATCGACGGGCCGGGCCCGGACCCCATGATAAATATTTTCAAGGGGTGGGACCCGAGACTCGAACCCGGGTCCTCCAGAGTGGAAAGCCGAAGCGTTGGTGGGACCCGAGACTCGAACCCGGGTCCTCCAGAGTGGAAAGCCGAAGCGTTTCCCGTGGGGAATACGTCCAAGAAAACAAAGCGCTAAATGAAATAGAGTTAAACGAGGTCATTTTATCATGTAAATAATGAGGATAGGTGAAACGAGAGTGAATAAAAAATATATGCATAGCATTTTTTTATTTTATTTTGTAACATTATTACTATTGTATTACATTAATTATAGACATTTTTTTTATTCCTAATATCGATTTTCATTTATAAATCATTCATGAAAAATTCTTAAAATTAGAAAATAAAAAATTCTAAAAACGAAAAGTAGTAATCAGATTGCAATAAACCAGTAATTCCGAAAGTTTTGCCTCGGTGGACCAAATTATAAATTCCAAATATTTGGCGGGCCAAAAAAAGTGTTATAGAAAAATACGTTTAAATCGATAAAAAATTAGATGCCAGGGAAAGATTTATACTAATATTATAGCATAATCGTTCTTTATTTATGGACAATAATTACTTATTAACCGTTTAAAATAATACATTTCAAAAATAATTAAAAAGAAAATAATAATAAATGTTTAATTACACATTTCAAAAATAATTAAACAAAAATAACTAAGTAATTTCAAATATAAAAGAAAATAATAATAAACTCATCAGTCTAAAGTGTATGACTTGTGTAGTTTGTTTTTTAATGATACATCATTCAGCCTTTGTTCTAAGTCGGTTGAATGTATTCTTAACACAGCTTGTAAAAGTTCATTAGTTAATTTTGATCTCAATTTGGACACATCGCTTTTAAATGTTCATCAGTTAATTTTGATCTCAATTTGGACTTATTGTGATTCAGAAAGTTTTTTCGAACATATAAGTATTTCCAAATAATAAAAGCATATTTGGAAACACTTATATATATTTTTAAGTGAACAATTTTTAATTATATGATAAAATTTATTTATTTTTTTGTAAAAGTAAAATTATCTCTATAAACTGAAGATCGCGGATGATCTGACATCGCGGCAGTGGTGGATTACTCAACAGGCACAACTAGGCACTAGCCTGGGCCCCCGATAATTTAGGGCCCCGGAAAATTAATTTTTTTAATTGAACGATAATAAAAAATGAATTATTAAAGTAGCTTGAAATTTTTATCAACCTAATTTTGAGAAAATTTTAATTTAAAAATTTTATAGATGTTTTATGAATTTGAATTATTCCAACTCATTATAAATAACCTAAATGAATTTTAATATTTAAAATGATCACACATTTTAAAAACAAGTATTATTTTTGTAACATTAAGTTGGAAATTTGAATAGGTCTTGAAATTTTCTTCATTTGAAATGTTTAAAAAATGTGAATCCGACGTTTTCCCTAAAATCGATTTTGATGACATCATCAATGATTTCTGTGTTCGCAAATACAGAAAAAACTTTCTAAAGACATTATATACTCTTGTAGAGATTATTGTATAGTTTGGTTAGTCTACTGTGTAGTCTCTTTCCAAATTGTGATGTTGTCTATATAACGTTATTTCAAAGTTGTTTAATTAATAATAAAATATTTATAATTTAAAGAAAAGCATAGTCTATTCTTTATACCTTTCTTATGTATATATATATATGTGTAGCACATTTTGTTCTAATAAGGGCCCCGAGGAATTTTAGTGCCTAGAGCCTCGTATGTAATTAATCCGGCACTGCATCGCGGATCACATTTCTAGGCTTTGCGGGCCGCACTTTGGAACCCTTGCAGTAAACTATAAACAACGAAAAATACTGATAAAAAAAGAACGTTCAAACTTCAAGGAACTATAGTTTAAAGTGGCAGCATTCAGGTAAACTAAAATGGGATAATTGTTACTTTAATTACTGTAAAAAACATTGATGACCAATCATAAATATGAACTCTGACCGCAACAGACTTTCACTGCACTGCATTGCATTGATATCAAACGCATTGTGAGATGGCATAGGAGTATCAATGAAACAAATTCCTCCGATTTCGGATTTATACAAGAATAACGGTTTGAAAAACCAGGCCAAAGTGACTCAATAAAAATATAGAATTCGAAAAAAATCCCGTTATATCGAAACAGCATTAAGCGGGGTCTTAATGTAAAGTGGAATACGTTTATAACAAAACGAGTGGGACCGGAAAAGTTTTTCGTTATAACCGACGTGAAAAGAAAAATTTTAAAAAAGTTTTGGGGCGTTTCCCAAAGTTAGTTCCATGAGCCTATGACGTGTTATTCTTCGAAAAAAATCGATATTTTAAAGATTTTCTTCGAAAATATATTAAAAATATTCGTCGATCTTCAATTTCCTCAAATTGCATATAGTACGCTTTTTAAACAGAATTTAAAAAGTGAATAAAAATTTGAATAATCTGCGTGTAAAATATATGTAATATGTATGGTTTTGATATCTTACAGAGGAGAAAAGAAAAGAAAATATATATACAGTGTATATATATATATATATATAGGGGTCCAAAACTGGTTCGTACCAAGGCCCGGAATTTCTCTCGGCGCCCCTGCTTACAGACTTAAGACTACTTTGGTCCCTGGTGGACCAAAATAAGTAATAATCATAGATGATAATAATTATAATTTCTGATATAATATTTCATTTATTTCAGAAATAAAAAAAGAAGTGTACAAACATGAAACATAAATAGGAAGTAAACCATGATAATTTAAAACAAAATTTATAATGAGATTGGGATTTAGTTTTCTCCGATTAAAGATTCAAAGCAAGAGAAAATAGTAACGGCGACACTTCTGGGATTATAAATTTATAATGAGATTGGGATTTAGTTTTCTAAAAGACGCGATTAAAGATTCAAAGAGAGAGAAAATAGTAACGGCGACACTTCTGGCGCGGGAGTTCACACATGCGCAGAAACATGGACACCACACGCAAGAAAATAATAATGGCAGCACTTCCAGTCCGTTCGCACCTGCGAAGAAACATGGACTTCACAAGCTTATTCCTTTATTATATATGATGATGATACCCAGAGTCGCGAAAATATTTGCTCGGGTAAAAGGTTCGCCAAGTAGAAAAGTTTGAGAAGCCGTGGTCTACAATGGCGGATTAAACGGTAAGCCAACTAAGCGGCTGCGTAGGGCCACGGAATACCAAAGGGCCCCGAGGTCTTAAAATGTCTTTTCATTCAGGTTTGAGGAAAATATATATTTTTGTATATATCAAATAATTATATTTTGTTGTTCAAATATCATAATAATAAAAAGAGTTGGTTATTCTGTGTATAGAGCACGAAATTTTAAACCGAATTGACACTGCCAAAATAATTGACGAATTTGCAAGAAGGGTAAAGCAAAACAGAAATTCATGTAAAAATTATGTTTTTTAATAAATTTATTTAATGTGTTATGGTATGAAATTTTTGATTATTTTTCTTTTTTGTTAGTAACTTAGAGTTTTCGTGAAACTTTTTTTCTAACTTGAGTTTGAGGGCTTTGAAATTTTTACCGCTTGGGGCCACCATTTGATTTGATCCTCCCTTACTGGTTTATATAACATTCATTTAATAATTATATCTTCCTTACCGCTGTTTCGTTAAAACGAGAACGTTTTTTTCTTTAATAATATCAATTTCACTTTCTGAACTTTTTTATGCATTTAAAGGTTGTGTATCTTTTGCTTTCTTTACAAATCTGTAATCTAACCCGCTATGAAATAATCGTTCCTTAAAATATACCCAAAACAATTTATAAATAAAAAGTTTTTCTTCTCTTTCACATTCAAGAATAAAAATTCATTTTTTATCCAACAATTGAATGTTGAGAACACAAAATACTCAATGATTGCCAATTTAAACTCCATTTCAAAATTAATTCAATTATTTCAATTTCAAATCGAAAATAGGCTGCATATTGTCCTTCTCACGGCAAACTAGTTAAATTGCATTTATGACTAATTTTAGTAAAGTATTTCCGAATAATTGCATTTTGTGTGTTCCTAGTATGGATTTACAAAAACTAATAAAAATGTTTTGTTGTTGTAGGAGAGTAAACATAATTTTATAAATGTGTTAAGTAAAAACCGTGTTGTAGAAGTACTGTGTTATATGAAGGAAGTATTTTCAAATCGCAAATCGTGTTAGAGCGAAACTGTGTTCTATAAAACAATGTTAAAGGAGGGATACCTGTATAGAGTAGAGACTTAGAAATAAAAACTTTAATTCAATAAAAAGATGTAGATTAAAACATAGCGAAAATTTTTAAATAAAAATATCGGCAGATTAAGGGGTGGACAACCTGATGTGAAACCGATCATGTTCAGGTAAAGACGACATCATTGCCAGGTTTTAATTAATGGAAGTAATCAACAGACCGGAAACTTTTAATAATTATACTCGTATAATAAATTTTTGCAATGAATTATTATCATATAGAATATTCGAAATATTTTTATGCTATTATTTTTAATTTATACAGTATATGCGAGTAGAATGGAATACAATATTTTTTAAAATTAATTAATTAAACAGCGCCATCTCTAATAGAATTCAAAATTTAAAATGTTTCAAATTAACCGTTCTTCGAACAATTATTTCGAATGTGCTAGATAAGCTAGAATGTCAAATTTGTTTGAAAAATGAACCGAAGATTTAAAAATATTTATCAGATTTAAATGAATCCAAGATTTATCCAAGTAAGAAAAACTTTTCATTTTATTGATTTATAAAATTTAAAAACGATGAAAGCAAATTGGATGAAAATAAGAAGAATATTTTTTCCCAAAGAAATTTTTCAAAATATTCTATTACGAAGATGATATCCTTTTTAAATTATTTTTATTTTAATTAATTCCCAAAGAAAATTTTCAAAATATTCTATTACGAAGATGATATCCTTTTTAAATTATTTTTATTTTAATTAATATGATTTTCAGTTAATTGGCGTTTGATTTCTTATTTTGTTAGCAATTTTTATCTCAGTTAGTTGGCGATTTTAACTAGTAGTTACAACAAAAATAGTAAAATATTTTCGGCTGTCGTAACAGCCGTCTCAGCATTCTGAAGAAAATGAATTTATTAAAGTAATACTGCAATACTTTGTTCCATATTCCAGAATATTTCATATATTCTGGATAACTATTATTCTATCTAAAACCTTTTTACTATTTCTAATACTATAAGAAGTTTATTTTAATATAAATTTTTCCTGACTGTAATTAAATTTTCTTAAAATGAAACTACTATTAGCATAAATTGTCACAATAAAAAATTTAATAAGATTTTTAGGACAGGTCTTAAAATACAACGGAATTTTCGATTTGCACTAAAAATACTGTAGCTCAAAGACAATCATCATTATCTCTATCATTATCTATACAATTCTTGTTTTTGGAAACGGTATGTAACTAGATAATTTTTTTCTCTCTAATTATCGATTTGCACTAAAATTACTGTAGCTCAAAGACAATCATCATTATCTCTATCATGATCTATACAATTCTTGTTTTTGGAAACGGTATGTAACTAGATAATTTTTTTCTCTCTATTTTCTTCCAAGCTATGATTATTTACTTAAATTTTGTCCAGAAATATAGTTTGCTGTTCATATTTTTGTCTTTTAACAGTTAAAAATTGTTTTTGTTGTGTAATTTAATTAAAGTTTTAGTTTTTTCTTAAAATGAAACTACTATTAGCATAAATTGTCACAATACGAAATTTAATAAGATTTTTAGGACAGGTCTTACAACGGAATTATCGATTTGCACTAAAAATAGTTCAAAGACAATCATGATCTGTGCAATTCTTGTTTTTTGGAAACGGTATGTAACTAGATATTTTTTCTCTCTATTTTCTTCCATGCTATGATTATTTATTTCAGTTTTGTCCAGAAATATAGTTTGCTGTCATATTTTTGTCTTTTAACAGTTAAAAATTGTTTTTGTGTGCCAATATTAAATATTTGAATGATTGCATCAACTTTTTTTTTATATTTATTACAGGTATTGCTATGAATTTTTGTAAGATCGTTTTTCATTTTTCTGAGAAGACATTTCATACTCTTCTCTAAATGGATTTATGAATAATTCATGAAAATTTTAGGACAGGTATTGAATTTTTGTAAAATCGTTATTCATTTTTGTGAGAAGACATTTCATACTCTTCTCTAAATGGATTTATGAATAATTCATGAAAATTTTAGCAAGAATTGAGATATTAATGTTTTGATTATTTATATAACCATCCAAACGAACAAAGTGTCTATGGGACGAGGCGCCTCTGGTGGCGAGAATAATTGGCGGGAAGTTTTTAATGTTGTACAGCCATCTTGGGAGAATAATTTTGTTGCTCGTAAATTGTCATCATGTATGGTTTTAATCTCATCTACGACAATTGGCGCAATCGACAGAATGCCGAATACTCGTAGTTCTCAGAGATCACAGCAACTCGTACCGGATCCTATGGATTTAACAGCTAGACTTCAGTCTCTAGTGGCCATTCAGAAGGATGACACTCTTTTCTAAATGGATTTATGAATAATTCATGAAAATTTTAGCAAGGATTGATAGATATTAATGTTTTGATTATTTATATAACCATCCAAACGAACAAAGTGTCTATGGGACGAGGCGCCTCTGGTGGCGAGAAAAATTGGCGGGAAGTTTTTAATGTTGTACAGCCATCTTGGGAGAATAAATTTGTTGCTCGTAAATTGTCCTCAAATCTGGTTTTAATCTCATCTACGACAATTGGCGCAATCGACAGAATGCCGAATACTCGTAGTTCTCAGAGATCACAGCAACTCGTACCGGATCCTATGGATTTAACAGCTAGACTTCAGTCTCTAGTGGCCATTCAGAAGGATGAGAGGGATACCTCATATGAAATCAAACTGAAATTCGAACGATTCAAGAACGAGTTCCTCAGCGAAGTCGAGAGAAGTATTTTAGCGTTGACTCTTGTGAACTGCCCATCTACCGAAGCCAATACTTGCGAACGTTTTAAGGACCGAAAGGAACCTGGAAGAGTGTCGAAGACGACAGCAGACGCCCGGTCGAAAACCGACTTCGAACACAGGTAATAATTTCACTAATTAAGCGACGGATTCTAAATCATTATATAGGGCCGACAGTCGGAATGAAGGAACTGGTTGAAATGAAGCCACCATCACCGACAACGCCAGGTGCCAACGCATCGAGTCGCTACACCACTCCCCCCAGAGACGGCGGCGAGATTGTTGAAATGACCGAACTGGCGTAGTGAACGTTGAACCGAACCCGACGGCCGAATCGAGTAGTGACGCCCGTATAAGCGGAAGGTCGGTCGACGGTATCGTCGCGAGAAGTCGTTGCAGCTGGCTGGGGAGGCGAGGGCTCTGTTTCGAGAAATGTCGGTTTAAAGCGGTGATACTGATGACGGCCTTCTTGCAGCCTATTTTGACAACGAAGGTTCGATCGGATCGGGAAATAACCGGAAACGGGCCGTCGTAAGGGGCATTGGTACAGTTATGGAGCTCCCGATGCACGAAAACCCCTGCCGGAATGAGACGAAGCAGGCTGCGGGCGAAGCTTGCGCATAGTTTCCCGCAAGTCCTCGACGAAAGACGAAGGATGCGGTTGCGAGATGGTGGAGTCGACGAAAAATTCCCCGGGCAAATGAATGGTCGAGCTGTAAACTAATTCGGCGGGCGAAGCGGCTATGTCCGCTTTGAAGGTTGCCCGGAGACCTAAGAGAATTATGGACAGGGAATCGACCCATTTGTCGGTGGCGTGGCACTTAAGAGCTGATTTGAGCGGGTGGTGTAAACGCTCGACTAGCCCATTCGCAGCAGGGTGGTAAGATGACGTCCGAGAACGCTGGGCTCCGAGAATCGCGGACAAGGATCGGAAAAGCGAGGACTCGAATTGCCGACCCTGATCCGTAGTGATGTAACGAGAGGAACAAAGCGGGCAATCCAACCGGCGCAAAAGGCGACAGACTCGGCCGTAGCGTCGGGAATGGGAAAAGCTTTGGGCCAACGGGTGAATCGGTCCACGCAAGTTAAGCAAAACCGAAAATCCTGGCAGGAAGGAAGCGGGCCGACGATGTCGATGTGGACGTGTTGGAACCGTGCCGAAGGAAGAGGGAAGCTGCCCAAGGGACCGCGCGTGTGGCAGCTGACCTTCGCCCGCTGGCAAGGGAGGCAACAGCGGGACCAAGACGCGATATCCGACCGCATAGCTGGCTAAACGAATCGCCGTCGGATGAGTTTCTGAGAGGCACTGACGCCAGGGTGAGACATTCCGTGAATGACGTTAAACACGCTCCTACGAAATGATTTCGGAACAAGGGGGTAAACGGCGCCAGTGGAGGACGGCTGGACGCTTCAACTACCAACGACTTGATGACTAAACCAGAGGACTCGGGCTTATTGGCGAATTTCACGAGTTCGGCGTCTATTGGCTGCGCTTCGGCCATTTCGTCGAAATCAATAGGCGATGGGGTGAGAATCGAGTTGACCCTGAACAGGCAGTCCGCAACGACATTGCGAGCTCCGCTGATATGACGAACATCAGACGTGAACTGAGATAGTCAATGTGCCGGAGTTGGCGCGGGGTCGCTTTGTCGGGGCGCTGCGTAAACATGAAGGTCAGCGGCTTATGATCGGTAAAAATCGTAAATTGTCTGCCTTCGACCATGTGACGAACAGCGAGAAGGCGCTAAGTAACTCCCGGTCGTATGTGCTGTAATTGCTCTCGGCAGGAGTAAGCTTTTTGGAAAAGAAGGCGAGGGGTCGCCATTGCTGTCCAACAAATTGTTGCAACACAGCGCCGACGCCGGTATCCGACGCGTCAACCATAAGGAAGAGCGTACAGTTATGTCTATCCAATCAAGGGTGGCGGAATTTTGTAGATCGCTCTTACATTGACGAAAAGCTGCGCGGGCCTCAGGAGTCCGTGCGATAGGGCGATTGTCGCGCTTAGAGCTGTCAGCAAGATACACATGCAGAGGAGCCTGAACAGACGCAGCGTGCGTTAAGAACTATCTGTAGAAGTTTGCCATCGCGAGAAATCGCTTCAGCTGCTGAATGGTTTTTGGCTCAGGGAACTCGCAGAGGACGGAAAAACGATCGGGGTTCGGCTGCACACCTTGGGCGGAGATGCTATGTCCCAGAAACGAGACAACAGGTTGACCGAGGACGCACTTCTCGAGGTTGAGGACCACGCCGTGTTCGTGGAGCCTTCTAAAAGTGCGCAGGTGGTTGATGTGCTCGGATTGGCTGGATGACGCGACAAGCACGTCGTCGAAATACGGGACGCAAAAATCAAGTCCCTGGAGAACGCTGTGTATAAAACGCTGGAAGGTCTGGGCCGCATTCCGCAGACCGAAGGTCATCACCGTGAATTCGAAAAGGCCGAACGGGGTGATAACCGCGTCTTAGGAATATCGTCAGCATTCACCAGAATCTGGTGGTAAGCACGAGCTAAGTCCAGGGTGGAGAAGACGGTTTTTTCGGCTAAAACTTGGATACAGTCTTGGATGTGTGGAACGGGATATCTGTCGAGAACGGTGATGGCGTTGAGGCGGCGGTAATTACCGCAAGGGCGCCATCCCCCTTGACGCTTGGGAACCATGTGCATAGGGCTAGCCCAAGCGCTCTTCGACGGACGGCAGATACCGTGTTCTACCATGTAGGCGAATCATGTGACGGAAATGTTGGACAGCAGAGAAGGCGCTAAGTAACTCCCGGTCGTAGGTGCTGTAATTGCTCTCAGCAGGAGTAAGCTTTTTGGAAAAAAAGGCGAGGGGTCGCCATTGCTGTCCAACAAACTGTTGCAGCACGGCGCCGACGCCGGTATCCGATGCGTCAACCATAAGGGCGGGCATGTCTAGAGTAATCAAGGGTAGTGGAATTTTGTAGATCGCTCTCGCATTGACGAAAAGCTGCGCGGGCCTCGGGAGTCCATGCGATAGGGCGATTATCGCGCTTACGCGTCAACCATAAGGGCGGGCATGTCTAGAGTAATCAAGGGTAGCGGAATTTTGTAGATCGCTCTTGCATTGACGAAAAGCTGCGCGGGCCTCGGGAGTCCATGCGATAGGGCGATTATCGCGCTTAGAGCTGCCAGCGAGATACGCATGCAGAGGAGCCTGAACAGACGCAGCGTGCGGTAAGAAGCGTCTGTAGAAGTTTGCCATCGCGAAGAATCGCTTCAGCTGCTGAATGATTTTTGGCTCAGGGAACTCGCAGAGGGCGGAAAGACGATCGGGGTTCGGCTGCACACTTTGGGCGGAGATGCTATGTCCCAGAAACGAGACAACAGGTTGATCGAGGACGCACTTATCGGGTTGAGGACCACGCCGTGTTTGTGGAGCCTTCTAAAGACAGCGCGCAAGTGGTCGATCTGCTCGGATTGGTTAGATGACGCGACAAGCACGTCATCGAAATACGGGACGCAAAAATCAAGTCCCTGGAGAACGCTGTGTATAAAACGCTGGAAGGTCTGGGCCGCATTCCGCAGACCGAAGGTAATCACCGTGAATTCGAAAAGGCCGAACGGGGAATAACCGCATCTTAGGAATATCGTCAGCACTCACCGGAATCTGGTGGTACTCGAGGGCTAGGTCCAGGGTGGAGAAAACGGTTTTTCCGGCTAAGACTTGGACACGGTCTTGGATGTGTGGAACGGGATACCTGTCGGGAACAGTGATGGCGTTGAGGCAGCGGTCAGTGAATTCGAAAAGACCGAACGGGGTGATAACCCCGTCTTAGGAATATCGTCAGCACAAACCGGAATCTGGTGGTACTCAAGGGCTAGGTCCAGGGTGGAGAAACCAGTTTTTCCGGCTAAGACTTGGACACAGTCTTGGATGTGTGGAACGGGATACCTGTCGGGAACAGTGATGGCGTTGAGGCAGCGGTAATCACTGCAAGGGCGCCATCCCCCTTGACGCTTGGGAATCATGTGCAGGGGGCTAGCCCAAGCGCTCTTCGACGGACGGCAGATACCGTGTTCTACCATGTAGGCGAATTCATCCTTGGCGGCCTTTAACTTCTCGGGAGGGAGGCGCCTAGGTTTGGAGAACACGGGTTGTCCGAAGGTTTCGATACAATGAGATACGGTTTCCGCTGAAACGGGCGAGTAATGTCGGGACCGCATGATATGTTGTGTCACCCTTAACCGAACGGATGGACGTGCAACTGCGGGGAGGGTTGGCGCCGGCGGGTGTTGCATGACCGCTCGCGTCTAAGAGACACCTGCGTTTGATGTCGACGAGGAGATTGAATTCCTGAAGGAAATCGGCTCTCAGAATAGGCCCGATACAATGAGATACGGTTATGGAGCGGGAGGGTTTACGCTGAAACGGGCGAGTAATATCTGGGAACTCACGCAGGATCGTATGGTATATGGTATCACCCTTAACCGAACGGATGGACGTGCAATTGCGGGGAGGGTTGGCGCCGGCGAGGGTTGCACGACCGCTCGCGTCTACGAGACGCCTGCGTTTAATGTCGACGAGGAGATTGAATTCTTGAAGAAAATCGGCTCCCAGAATAGGCTGAGACACTATAATCAAGGGTGGCGGAATTTTGAAGATCACTCTTGCATTGACGAAAAGCTGCGCGGGCCTCGGAAGTCCATGCGACAGGACGATTGTCACGCTTAGAGCTGTCAGCGAGATATGCATGCAGAGGAGCCTGAACAGACGCGGCGTGCGGTAAGAAGCGTCGGTAGAAGTTTGCCATAGCGAGAAATCGCTTCAGTTGCTGGATGGTTTTTGGCTCGGGGAATTCACAGAGGGCGGAAAGACGATCGGGGTTCGGCCGCACACCCTGGGCGGAGATGCTGTGCCCCAGAAATGAGACAACAGGTTGACCGAGGACGCACTTCTCGGGGTTGAGGACCACGCCGTGTTCGTGGAGCCTCCTAAAGACAGTCCGCAGGTGGTCAATGTGCTCGGATTGGTTAGATGACGCGACAAGCACGTCGTCAAAATACGGGACGCAAAAATCAAGTCCCTGGAGAACGTTGTGAATAAAACGCTGGAAGGTCTGGGCCGCATTCCGCAGACCGAAGGTCATCACCATGAATTCGAAAAGGCCGAACGGGGTGATAACTGCAGTCTTAGGAATATCGTCGGCACTGGAATCTGGTGGTAAGCACGAGCTAGGTCTAGGGTGAAGAAGACTGTTTTTCCGGCTAAGACTTGGACACAGTCTTGGATGAGTGGAACAGGATACCTGTCAGGAATGGTGATGGTGTTGAGGTGGCGGTAGTCACTGCAAGGGCGCCATCCCCCTTGACGCTTGGTAACCATGTGCAGGGGACTAGCCCAAGCGCTCTTCGATGGACGGCAGATACCCTGTTCCAACATATAGGCGAATTCATCCTTGGCGGCCTTTAACTTCTATGGGGGAAGGCGCCTAGGTTTGGAGAACACAGGTTGTCCGAAGGTTTCGATACAATGAGATACGTTTATAGAGTGGGCAGATTTCCGCTGAAACAGGCGAGTGATGTTGGGGAACTCACGCAGGACCGAATGGTATTTGGTGTCGCCCTTAACCGAACGGATGGATGTGCAACCGCGGGGAGGGTTAGCGCCGGCGGGGGTTGCACGACCGCTCGCGTCTACGAGACGCCTGCGTTTGATGTCGACGAGGAGATTGAATTCCTGAAGGAAATCCATGTAGGCGAATTCATCCTTGGCGGCCTTTAACTTCTCGGGAGGGAGGCGCCTAGGCACGGGTTGTCCGAAGGTTTCGATACAATGAGATACGGTTATGGAGCGGGTGGGTTTCCGCTGAAACGGGCGAGTAATGTCTGGGAACTCACGCAGGATCGTATGGTATATGGTATCACCCTTAACCGAACGGATGGACGTGCAATTGCGGGGAGGGTTGGCGCCGGCGAGGGTTGCACGACCGCTCGCGTCTACGAGACGCCTGCGTTTAATGTCGACGAGGAGATTGAATTCTTGAAGAAAATCGGCTCCCAGAATAGGCTGAGACACTTTGGCGATCACGAACGTCCAAGAGAAGGCCTTGCTGAGCCCGAGGTCGACGGTCATGCACCGTTTGCCGTAGGTCGGGATGGGAAACCGTTTTTTTGTTAACAGATGACGCCACTTTCCACTCAGTAAGAGTACTAAGTGGCGGGGCGAAACAAGCCCTTCCGCAGGCTGCCCACCTCTGCGGAGGGGTCAGCCGGATTGTGGAGGACGGTGATCGACGGCCGGGCCCGGACCCCATGATAAATATTTTCAAGGGTCTGCGGAGAGGTGAGCCGGATTGTGAAGGACGGGGATCGACGGGCCGGGCCCAGACCCCATGATAAATATTTTCTGCGATCACGAACGTGCAAGAGAAGGCCTTGCTGAGCCCGAGGTCGACGGTCATGGACCGTTTGCCGTAGGTCGGGATGGGAAACCGTTTTTTTTGTTAACAGATGACGCCACTTTCCACTCAGTAAGAGTACTAAGTGGCGGGGCGAAACAAGCCCTTCCGCAGTTCAGCGCCCGTATCGACAAAGAAGCAGATGCCCGATGTTTTGTCAGTAATTAAAAATTGCGCCGATTGCCGGCTAACGTCGCTCGCGACTTTGAGTGCCGGCTGTTCTAGTTTCTCGGAACATAAGTGCATGGGGGTCGACATCTCCAGGCACTGCCGCCAAACCGGCGGTGGTACCAACATAGACCATTTTCGGCGGACTCGGCCGAGGAAGTAGGTGGTAAAAATCGTGCCGATTGCTGGCTAATGTCGCTCGCGACTTCGAGCGCCGGCCGTTCTAGTTTCCCGGAACAAAAGTGCATGGGGGTCGACATCTCCGGGCACTGCTGCCGAACCGGCGGTGGTACCAACATAGACCATTTTCGGCGGACTCGGCCGAGGAAGTAGGTGGGAATGGAAGGGATAACAGATACGTCTGCGCCCGTATCGACTAAGAAGCGGATGCCCGATGTTTTGTCGGTAATTAAAAATCGCGCCGATTGCTGGCTAATGTCGCTCGCGACTTCGAGCGCCGGCCGTTCTAGTTTCCCGGAACAAAAGTGCATGGGGGTCGACATCTCCGGGCACTGCTGCCGAAACGGCGATGGTACCAACATAGACCATTTTCAGCGGACTCGGCCGAGGAAGTAGGTGGGGGAGAACGGCCGCGGGTTGGGCTACGACCCTTGGGACGATCTCTGGCGACAGCGAGTTCCTTAACCGCGAGTGATAGCTCTGACAGTGATTTCTCGATGCGCGACAAACGATCTTCGCGGGCCGAAATGGAACATAGAGTTCGTGAAGTGTCCTGGATTTCACAACGATCTCTGGTGACAGCAAGTTCCTTAACCGCGAGTGATAGTTCTGACAGTGATTTCTCGATGCGAGACAAACGATCCCGACAAAAAATTCTGTTAGAAGAAACTTGGTGTAAGCAGGTGGAAAAAAAATACGGAAGTTTGCCACAGTAAACAGCGTTGCCCGAGCTCGGGGAAAAATTAACACACACAAACATTTCGACTAGTAATTTCCTCACTCAACTAGGACGGAAAAGAAACATTGTTCTCCCCGGTTGGGAATCGAATCACGGTCTCCCGCGTAACAGGCGAGGATACTAACCACTATACTAGCGAGGAACTGACACGAATTCCCTCGCAGCCGAACTTATTTCTGTGCATCCTATACAATGCGCTTCTTCCTTAGATCCGTTCCGAATCTATGCTGTAGTAGTCAGATGATGTAGCGTCCAATTTTTTTGTGTCAGGCTGGTTCGCCTCATGGAACGAAGCACTATACCTCTTAAATGGGAAATTTAGTTATTCAAAACGTTTTGTGTGTTCCGAACTTGACATTTCTAGGCTGAAGATATTTGCATTCGAAATTAAACCGATGCTTACATACCGGATGCACTATCTGAGGAGATTAGTATTTATGC
>AYEL01079136.1:0-10510 GCA_000484575.1 Olivierus martensii
ATTAAGTTTCTTATGTGGAATTAAAGAAAGCTATTTATTTTTCATTGGATTTGGAACGAATCTCTCCTTTTTGTATTAGCTCTAGGTCTCATATAACACGGTTTCACACAACACGCTGTTTTTAAGAATCTATCTACCATGTTATAGGAGGGATACCTGTATTGTATATGGTGTTTCAAAATTTGCAGGATTCGGCACTTAGTCATTTTTCAAGTTACATTAAGAACAGGGCCGGTTCCATAGGTGAGGCGGACTGATATAGGTGCCAAAATGAATTATAAAAATATGAAATGTATAATGAAGAACAAAAAAATAAAATATTAATGTGACTAAATTCATAATAACGCATAAATAGAACGAAATATTCTGACTGTGTTTTTATCAGTTGCTATAAATTTGAGATTAATTAAAAATAAACACACTGTGTATATTTTTCAATTAAATTAAAGATTTATTATAATTTTAGTTTTGTAGTTTATTCACCACAGATTATTTTTATTATATGAGGTTGAGAGGCAATTGGACTTTCATTATTCGATGAAGTAGGTTAATGATAACTGATCTAAGAAATTTATGGGGAACAGTTACTTATACAAATATTGAAAATTATTTTTCCAAAAACTTGCATTATTATATTTCACAAAATGAATTAATACATAACTTCTTTAAAAAATCATAGTATATTATATTTTTTATGCCTATAAGACTAATATTACTTCTAGGTTTTTCATATTTTTAGTAATGTGGAATAGGAAAAGTCCCAAAAATATTTCATTTTTCTTCTTACTATTTCATTTTTCCCTTTTCAAAGAAAGACGACCTGCCTTATATGGTAAAGAGCTTATGGATTGCAAAGGTCAAGTCATCCAATAGAATAGCCGGTTTCTGTTTTGTTCATCCAATATCAGTTTACCTTTTATCATCAGTAATAATTTGAAATGTTTATTATCTTTCAAAAAATTGTCGAATTAATACTTCATATTTCATGGTTCTGCTATTAAATATTAAACTAAATCTCTAATCGCTTAAAATTAAATAAATACAACGAATGATGTCACCGTCCTTTAGTATTTAGCAGTAATGGCGGATAGTATAGTTGTTTGTAAGCGAGGAGAAACATTGCACAGTCAAGCTAGAAATATTATTTTAAACGTATATAAGTATTTTGGAAGGCAGAAATTTATTCGAAGTGACAGTTTTAACGAAACTTCACTAGCTACTGGTGTTTCTGTATCAACAATTAAAAGAATTGTAACTGAAGGCAATTTTAAAATAAATTTTCAAATTATAATTAATTTTAGAATTTATAAAGTAAAAATTGAAATATTTTAATCTGATTACTATGTTTTAATTCAAAGATCAAGTTGAAAATGGTAATAAATTCTCTACTGCGATCCATTTACACCGTATCACTTATCGTTAATCCTAACTGAAAAGCTCGTCGATCATCGTCTTTCTTTGAAAAGGGTATAGGTTTTCCATTTGGTTGCGTGATAAAGTATTGATTAATCAACTGAAGTTCTGGGTTCAGTTCCTTGTCTTATACCTCGATTTTTCCAAGAATGATCCAGACTGGCCCAATTGAACCTCAACATTGACGTACAGTGACTCTCATGGTTATTCGTACGAATAGTGAAATCTTTATTTATCCGTAATTAAAAATATATAAAAGTAATTCATCGTGTTTATTTTATTATTAATAATTTATTTATCCTGTCAAAAGGAAATTTAGAAAAAATTAGCTTAAAAAATGGCATAAATTAATTTATAAAAAATATTTAAAGGAAACATCGCAGCATTTTAGCTCTCATAGTTATTCGTACAGTGATGTTATTTGTAACTAATTAATACAGCTAGTATTTTGTTGGATATCCGTTCTGCTGAATAATGCTCTTAAGTCTCTTTGGCATTGATTGTACCAACTTTTCACAATATTCGACTGAAATTTTATTCCATTC
Source organism: Olivierus martensii (assembly GCA_000484575.1). Classification (NCBI taxonomy): domain Eukaryota; kingdom Metazoa; phylum Arthropoda; class Arachnida; order Scorpiones; family Buthidae; genus Olivierus; species Olivierus martensii. The sequence continues at coordinate 1,959 of AYEL01079136.1, forward strand.
ATCTACTAATATTCGTTTCAGTTCATTTTTATAAGTAATATTATGTTTTCTGATACCACTTTCCAAATATTGCCAGAGATTTTCAATAGGATTGATATCCGGTGATTGGGGAGGTGTATCCAATACCTTTGGACAATTATAAAGCAGCCACTCTCGACGATGTATGATTTGTATTTAGGATCGTTATCCTGGTAAAACAAAAATTGATCTAAAATTCCCATTTTTTCCGCACTTTGTTTCAAATTTTGCTTCAAAATGGTAAGATAGCCATGCTTATCCATCGTAGTTTCTATAAAATGCAGATTTCCGACAGCATGCGCAGACATAGCACCCCATACCATTACTGAGCCTCCTCCATACTTTAATGTAGGACAGAGATTTTCTTTAGACAATTCCTGATTTGGTTTTCTCCAAACCATAATTCTTCCATCGGATCCAAAAATATTAAATTTGCTTTCGTCAACAAAAATTACATTTTTCAAAAAGTCAAATGTTAATCAGGAATTGGCTAAAGAAAATCTCTGTCCTACATTAAAGTATGGAGGAGGCTCAGTAATGGTATGGGGTGCTATGTCTGCGCATGCTGTCGGAAATCTGCATTTTATAGAAACTACGATGGATAAGCATGGCTATCTTACCATTTTGAAGCAAAATTTGAAACAAAGTGCGGAAAAAATGGGAATTTTAGATCAATTTTTGTTTTACCAGGATAACGATCCTAAATACAAATCATACATCGTCGAGAGTGGCTGCTTTATAATTGTCCAAAGGTATTGGATACACCTCCCCAATCACGGGATATCAATCCTATTGAAAATCTCTGGCAATATTTGGAAAGTGGTATCAGAAAACATAATATTACTTATAAAAATGAACTGAAACGAATATTAGTAGATGAATGGAATAAAATTTCAGTCGAATATTGTGAAAAGTTGGTACAATCAATGCCAAAGAGACTTAAGAGCATTATTCAGCAGAACGGATATCCAACAAAATACTAGCTGTATTAATTAGTTACAAATAACATCACTGTACGAATAACTATGAGAGCTAAAATGCTGCGATGTTTCCTTTAAATATTTTTTATAAATTAATTTATGCCATTTTTTAAGCTAATTTTTTCTAAATTTCCTTTTGACAGGATAAATAAATTATTAATAATAAAATAAACACGATGAATTACTTTTATATATTTTTAATTACGGATAAATAAAGATTTCACTATTCGTACGAATAACCATGAGAGTCACTGCAGGTGCTGAAAATAGTACTGCTCTTAACTTCGGATTGGAAAACTACGTAAAACAAGGTGTAATTTAGGCCTGTCATATAGCGGAGAAATAGTTCTGCCAAATCAGCGTTTATTCGTAAACTTAGTATTATATTTTTAAAAAGAATATTGCAGTTGCATGTGTTATAATATTGCAGTTGCAACTTCCGATGCTTTTAATAAAATTATTTCTCGGAACCACTCGCTTTTCACGGCTTCATATTTTACGCAAACTCAGAATTGGCATCGTTTATTTATTTTATATCATCAAATATTTTATCCATATTTAATCACGATTATCACTATTAAATTTTTATAAAATTATGAATAATAATAATGAAAATTAGATTGAATATGGTACAAGTAAAATATTTAAAATTAACTAAACTCTCAAGGAGAGAGCTATGGCCTTACACTTGATAGTTAAATATTTGAAATGAAATTGCAACTAAACTGCCGATAATTTTAACTTTGCTTACGGATGTGATTCGTAACAAAAGTATTTAATAATATTGAAAACACTAAGATTTTCAAGAATACAAAAGTTTAATATGGCGATTAAATTTCGCGACATTAATAGATTTTTTCCTTAAAATGTTTGTATGTAACGAGAACATTGCATATACTATTGAAAAAAATCTATATGAAAAAAATCTTTAATTATGTGAAACAAAAGTTTTGCAAAATAATTTTTATTTATTTATTTCTAAATTGAAACAAAGTAAAGAGGTAGCCATATTTACAAGCACACCAGTATTAGAAGTAACTACAATACACATATATTATGAACACATAGCCCATTCTTCAGGCATCAATTTGAAGTTGAAGCACGGCGCTACAAAACCTTTGGTTGAATTATAAGCATAAATACCCGAGTACCCTGCCAGTGGTACATAACAGCAACCGTCATGATAAATCTAAAAACACAAATATAAAATTATTATAATGAATGAACTTTTATGTTACAATTTATAAATTATGGAAATTGATCTTACCTCAATGATTACAGAATAGATTGATTTTAACCATGGAAACCTTTGCCGAAACCGTAGCCACCGTAGCCACCATAGCCACCGTAACCACCATAACCTCCATAACCACCATAGCCACCATAACCTCCATATCCATAACCGTGAACGGGAACTACAGCCTTATGGACAACAACACCTCCTGAGGGGGCACCGTGATAGGGAGATGCAATAACTGCAGCAGCAGGCAAACTGTGAGCGGTTCCTGGTTCGTTTGTCTTGACAGCAGCACGGAAGCCATGTCCGTCAGCAACGTAATGGACAACACGTTTTCTGCCATCGATGTCACCAAGATTGTAGGATCCTACAACGTGTCCCCATCCATCGCCAACTTCCTGACGGCCATTAGTAGCTCCGTGCCCATCAACGATTTGGTATCCGAAAGCGTAGTTTCCATGATCCTGTAGAGATTAAAGCCTTAAAATCTATTTTATCACATAATTCTCACATCTATGAATGACATACTTACATTTTGCTTTCTGGAGGAGTGACTTACGCCACCGTGATGTCCTACGTACCCTGCGTAAGAACAAGCGAGGAGAGCGAAAACAATGGCTACCTGTATACAAATAACGTTAGTATTGAACCGTATAGATGTTATTGATACACAGTATCTCTCTCTACTTACCTTGTACATGTTTATAATACTTATTGATCCGCTACTGAGCGAAAACTGATACCGAACACTATGATAGTTGAAGCTTATATAGTAACCAAAACGTGGAGGAAAGGTGACATTTGACCTCTGTCCAAGTGGTACTTGGTGCTACATTCTCACCATTGAGGTACAACGTTAGAGTGACACACAGTCACAGTATTTGAAGGTTGGATGGGGAATATGCGTTATGGACGTCCTTCACCTAAATTCTATCATGTAATTATTTTTGTGACAATGATCTTACTTTTCAATTAAAGCTTCTCAGCCTTTTATTCGTACGTATTCATCCTTTGATAAGTTAATTACTTTCACTTTTTCTAACCAGTCGAGTATCAACAGTATCAACGCTGTTCACACCTAGAGTGTTTTTTAAAAGTGTATAATCGCAATTGTCTTTAATTTCTTGCGTGTAATTATCATTTATTTTTTTAAATAAAATTCTTCTAAAGTTTGTACTCCGATTCAGCGAATCGATATCCAAGGTGAAGTGCGTAATTTTCGAACTGCCCCAAGTAATAAATTAGAGTAAAGTAGATATACGCAAGGACGTTCCACATGAGGGATCAATGGCATTATAAACTTAGGTTTTTTTCCTGCTATTTTTATTCTAACAAACCTATTGTTTACTATAAGTGTACCTAAACAAATTACTTTGTTCTTCGGAAGGCTATACGTTTATTTAAAACTGATTAGAATATTTCAGATTACGATATAAACTAAAATACTACCTTTTCTTACTACACAACTAGGAAATTCATTCGCAACAGAAAAGAACTCGTAAAAAATCCTCAATGAACTATTATTCTACGTTACATAAGAAAATTTTTCATTAAATCATTATCTTGTCAGATAATTTATTTTTTCCTCTAATAATTAAAATATTATAGCAGATGATTGATATATTTTATTGAACGTGTTTCTGTCCTTGCTTTATATATGCACTTTTTTTCCCAATATTAATGCTTAGTCACTTTCAAAACCGGTATGTTTGGTATCAATTATTAGCTGTTAATATTGTTCAAATCTCACGTGTTAATTTAATAATTGCTGTTGAAAGGTACTTAAAATAAATTAATATAAATCGAACTTGTTTAATATTAACATTTAAAATGCTTTATTTGAATGAAACTATTATCCATTTACTTCTGGATTTTGTTTTGTAAATTATTAATTAAATGTAGCGATTATAATAATCCTGATAAAAACAAGCTTTGTTTTAAATTTTGTAGTATTTTTTATTAAATATTTTATGTAAAAAATTTGACATAATAAGTTTATATAAAATAATTTTATATTCTTCAAAACTAAATCTATGAGAATTATAGAATTTTCAACGAGTTCAGAATTTAACTCGATATAACATGTTAAATCTAAACTTAGTATGAGTTTTTTTTTTAACTATATTGTTTTTCAAAACATTTTATGAGACAAAAATAACACATATTTATTATTTATTGCGTACAATAATAATGTATCCGTTTTAAACTTGCGTTTTGAACAACAAGCATTTTTTTTTATCTGCAGAGTTCAATATGAAAAAGTTTTATTCTAAAATTATAATCTAATAGATTAAAATATAATGAACAATATTTCAAACTATGATGAAACTAAGAAATAGATTCTAGGTTGCTGAAGTAACAACAGAATTATTTTTTATCATCAAGATGTTCCATTTAATTGTAAACACTTATATCTGTCTTTTCGTGTCTTATAGGTGGAAAAAAAGACTTAAAAAGTATGTATAGGTAACACAAATGATGATCAATGTTAATTTTTCATTAAATATTTTACTAGAGAAAGTGTCAAACGCGAATTATAATGCCAAGCATTTACTCGTTCCAGTTGTAAACACGAATAGTTTGCATATTGGATTCATTCCCAATAAAATCCGTTTTCCGAAATAAAAATATATTTTTAGACTTTTTATATCGATAAGCATTTATAACAATGATTTTGGAACTTGTTATGATAGATCGCAGATATTATCTCGAAATTTCGAATCACTCATCCTTGTTAAATACATTGAGTAATTATTATTTTTATTATTATTAAATTTTAACAAGATACGCTAGACGTACAGTACGTTTTCGCGGAATTTTATTTTATTTCCCCAGAAGTTCAATCTTCTATCAAACAGAAAACAAATCAAGTATTCGAAAAAAATATATATACAGTATATATATATATATTGTATATATATTTTTACATACATGTCTTGTTCCAGTTGTAAGCACGAATAGTTGCGTATTGGATTCATTCCCAATAAAATCCGTTTTCCGAAATAAAAAAATATTTTTAGACTTTTTATATCGATAAGCATTTATAACAATGATTTTGGAACTTGTTATGATAGATCGCAGATATTATCTCGAAATTTCGAATCACTCATCCTTGTTAAATACATTGAGTAATTATTATTTTTATTATTATTAAATTTTAACAAGATACGCTAGACGTACAGTACGTTTTCGCGGAATTTTATTTTATTTCCCCAGAAGTTCAATCTTCTATCAAACAGAAAACAAATCAAGTATTCGAAAAAAATATATATACAATATATATATATATACTGTATATATATATTTTTCGAATACTTGATTTGTTTTCTGTTTGATAGAAGATTGAACTTCTGGGGAAATAAAATAAAATTCCGCGAAAACGTACTGTACGTCTAGCGTATCTTGTTAAAATTTAATAATAATAAAAATAATAATTACTCAATGTATTTAACAAGGATGAGTGATTCGAAATTTCGAGATAATATCTGCGATCTATCATAACAAGTTCCAAAATCATTGTTATAAATGCTTATCGATATAAAAAGTCTAAAAATATATTTTTATTTCGGAAAACGGATTTTATTGGGAATGAATCCAATATGCAAACTATTCGTGTTTACAACTGGAACGAGTAAATGCTTGGCATTATAATTCGCGTTTGACACTTTCTCTAGTAAAATATTTAATGAAAAATTAACATTGATCATCATTTGTGTTACCTATACATACTTTTTAAGTCTTTTTTTCCACCTATAAGACACGAAAAGACAGATATAAGTGTTTACAATTAAATGGAACATCTTGATGATAAAAAATAATTCTGTTGTTACTTCAGCAACCTAGAATCTATTTCTTAGTTTCATCATAGTTTGAAATATTGTTCATTATATTTTAATCTATTAGATTATAATTTTAGAATAAAACTTTTTCATATTGAACTCTGCAGATAAAAAAAAATGCTTGTTGTTCAAAACGCAAGTTTAAAACGGATACATTATTATTGTACGGAATAAATAATAAATACGTGTTATTTTTGTCTCATAAAATGTTTTGAAAAACAATATAGTTAAAAAAAAACTCATACTAAGTTTAGATTTAACATGTTATATCGAGTTAAATTCTGAACTCGTTGAAAATTCTATAATTCTCATAGATTTAGTTTTGAAGAATATAAAATTATTTTATATAAACTTATTATGTCAAATTTTTTACATAAAATATTTAATAAAAAATACTACAAAATTTAAAACAAAGCTTGTTTTTATCAGGATTATTATAATCGCTACATTTAATTAATAATTTACAAAACAAAATCCAGAAGTAAATGGATAATAGTTTCATTCAAATAAAGCATTTTAAATGTTAATATTAAACAAGTTCGATTTATATTAATTTATTTTAAGTACCTTTCAACAGCAATTATTAAATTAACACGTGAGATTTGAACAATATTAACAGCTAATAATTGATACCAAACATACCGGTTTTGAAAGTGACTAAGCATTAATATTGGGAAAAAAAGTGCATATATAAAGCAAGGACAGAAACACGTTCAATAAAATATATCAATCATCTGCTATAATATTTTAATTATTAGAGGAAAAAATAAATTATCTGACAAGATAATGATTTAATGGAAAATTTTCTTATGTAACGTAGAATAATAGTTCATTGAGGATTTTTTACGAGTTCTTTTCTGTTGCGAATGAATTTCCTAGTTGTGTAGTAAGAAAAGGTAGTATTTTAGTTTATATCGTGATCTGAAATATTCTAATCAGTTTTAAATAAACGTATAGCCTTCCGAAGAACAAAGTAATTTGTTTAGGTACACTTATAGTAAACAATAGGTTTGTTAGAATAAAAATAGCAGGAAAAAAACCTAAGTTTATAATGCCATTGATCCCTCATGTGGAACGTCCTTGCGTATATCTACTTTACTCTAATTTATTACTTGGGGCAGTTCGAAAATTACGCACTTCACCTTGGATATCGATTCGCTGAATCGGAGTACAAACTTTAGAAGAATTTTATTTAAAAAAATAAATGATAATTACACGCAAGAAATTAAAGACAATTGCGATTATACACTTTTAAAAAGCACTCTAGGTGTGAACAGCGTTGATACTGTTGATACTCGACTGGTTAGAAAAAGTGAAAGTAATTAACTTATCAAAGGATGAATACGTACGAATAAAAGGCTGAGAAGCTTTAATTGAAAAGTAAGATCATTGTCACAAAAATAATTACATGATAGAATTTAGGTGAAGGACGTCCATAACGCATATTCCCCATCCAACCTTCAAATACTGTGACTGTGTGTCACTCTAACGTTGTACCTCACTGGTGTGAATGTAGCACCAAGTACCACTTGGACAGAGGTCAAATGTCACCTTTCCTCCACGTTTTGGTTACTATATAAGCTTCAACTATCATAGTGTTCGGTATCAGTTTTCGCTCAGTAGCGGATCAATAAGTATTATAAACATGTACAAGGTAAGTAGAGAGAGATACTGTGTATCAATAACATCTATACGGTTCAATACTAACGTTATTTGTATACAGGTAGCCATTGTTTTCGCTCTCCTCGCTTGTTCTTACGCAGGGTACGTAGGACATCACGGTGGCGTAAGTCACTCCTCCAGAAAGCAAAATGTAAGTATGTCATTCATAGATGTGAGAATTATGTGATAAAATAGATTTTAAGGCATTTTGATATTAGTTACTTTCTACTATACCGGATTAGTTGTTAGGTTTATTTTGGCTTTTTATTTCCATTACAGCTAGTTTGTTACATTTCGCTTTCAAACTAAGGTCATACTTTTTCAGTCTTCCTCTTGTTATTTTATCACGTTTAGGGTGTTTCCACCTGTTTCTTCACTCAAGTTGATAATGTCCTTGGTTGTTTTACAGTGTTTCTTGGTGTTTCCCACTGTTTCTTTTTGTCCCTTTGCTTTATTTGAGTTGGTATCAGTTTATAGTGACTTTCGTTTGTGTTTCTCCTGGTTTTGTAGTGTTTCCCTTGTCCTTCCATCAAGGTTTCAGGATGTTTTCACCTATTACTTTAATGACTTTTACTCAAGTCGGGTTCCTGGCTTGTTTCTTAGTGTTTCCTGTTGTATATTGGTCTCTCTGTTTAAAATTGAGTTACAGCCAGATTACCTTTTGTGTTTCCATCTGTTTCTTGTTGCTACTGCTTGTGATTTCAGTCTTCAGAAAGTTTCTTTTGTCCTTTAAATTATTTACCACTGTTTCTAATTTATAAGTATCTCTTATGTGGTTTTGAACAGTGTGGATGGCTGAGTGAATGTGATTGTGTG
>AYEL01079138.1:0-37237 GCA_000484575.1 Olivierus martensii
ACTATTTGAATAAGATTCGTTGAAAGTGGGAAAGCAGTCGAGGACTCTTCGAGACTATTTTGCCACAGGAACAACTTTCCTTCAAATGACTTGAGTTTTGATGTTGCAGTTATGATGTTAGTGAATAAAGTTTTTTTATAAATTTCGAATTTGGAACCGTATTAGCTTTGAAAATTCAACTTTCTACAACTGCCCCCTCTAGTGGCAAAATGTAGCGCTCTGATTTGGTACATCATGTGTTTATTTTATTTTATTAATTTAGGGTGGAAATTAAATATTTTTTGATTTATTGAAGCAATTTAAATTTATTTCAAAAAATCCTGCGACACACTAATCTCTCGCGGCACAGTTTGGGAAACACTGCGGATTAAAAGAAACGTGACTTTTCTAACTGAAAAAATAAAATGCAAAATAAATTATTGCCTAGCTGGGTTAATTTAATTAAATTATCAATTATTACATTATTTTTAAGATATGAGTTGATATTTTTATACATATATTACAAACATTATACATACTTTTTTATAGCCTTTATAAGAAACATTAAAAAAAAATATTTTGATATCAGTAATATCATCAAAGGCAGCCCATATCTCTCTCTAAATTGTATAATTGGAGAAAAATTGTGTGCATTATTTAAAACAGCATTTTCCAAACTGTGTTCCGTAAAAAATTATGAAAATTAATATAAACCACGCGTGATTTTAAATGTGCCAAGTTGAAACTGGAATCGCTAGTTTATTTTCCTATTTTCATGTGTTTTATTTTGCATCATTACAATTTGATGATAATTTTTTTTTTGTTTTCTTAACTTTTATATTTACTTTCCTAATTTATTTATTTATTAATATCTACCTATACCGTACTACAAAATAATCAAGTTTTCCGTAAAATTTTCACAAATTTTCAGGATTTGTGAACTGTTCCGTCATAGAAAAATTTTGAGAAACGCTGATTTAAAGTAGAGTGGATTGTGTTTAATATTCGTTTTATGTCAAATTCAATCACATTTTCAATATATTCTGGAATTTTAAAATTCATATGTAATTGTAATTTTATAAAAGTATTATATCCGATAGATCTAACAAATTAGCAGATTACTCAATAAGTTCAATAGACCCAAGTTTTTCAGAATAATTTCCTATCTTGGCTTAAAGTTCGTTCGAACTCTTCAATGACATAGTTTTCTCTTTAAGATGTTCTGGATTTGGCCTTTTCCGCATCAAAATTCTTTTGCTAATTCACGCGAACCGATTCTACCTAATCCTTGATCCAAATTCTTTTGCTAATTCACGCGAACCGATATTAGGCTTTGATTCTTTAGTTTTAATTACCTTGTATTGTTGTTCCAGATCAAGGAAATTGGGTTTGTTCTTGATTGCTGACATCACAAATCAGTCTATTTGAATTAAAACGCTTGCTTTGTAGTTAAATTGCAATAAAAATTTACTTAATTGCACGTATTGAATAGCGGATCTAAAATCGAAACCAGAATTGCCAGATGAAAAAAAATTTATTGCATAACAACCGCAAAACTATAGCCTAAAATTAATACAAAATTATGGAAGAAACAGAAAATGAAATATTAATTTCAAATTCTAATTATTGTTATAACACAGATAAATGATCAATTTTCAGTACTGTACAGGTAATATTTTTTATTATTTTTACAATTTTTTAATATTTATTTAATATAATGAACTTGAAAATAATAATTTTTTTTATTGGTAAATATGTAAATAAATAGTGTTTTCAATGTGAAACACTTAATGACATATTTATAATAATTTTTAACTGAAATACTAAAAAAATATATTCCAAAATAATTTATATACAGTGTAATATTCTAAAACCCACTCTACAAAACTTGCCCAATAGGGCGTGAAAATCGCTCATCTGGCATTTCTGATCAAAACACGATTTGCTGGCCACCTAGTAGATGTTGCAAACAACGTACAGAAATTAAATATCACTGATCATGGCCACGGAATACAGATGGCCATTTTACACATTTTAAAAAATCTGCAATATGCTCGGGCGGCGGTGGGCGGATATTAAGGTGTCCACGACTTGCAATTGCATAGTTTATAAAACGACTACTAGAACTACTAGCCACAACGTACAGAAATTAAATATCACTGATCATGGCCACGGAACACAGATGGCCATTTTACACATTTTAAAAAATCTGCAATATGCTCGGGCGGATGTTAAGGTGTCCACGACTTGCAATTGCATAGTTTATAAAACGACTACTAGAACTACTAGCAACAACAACATACAAATAACGTCAAATTCAAATGTCAGCGATTGGGCGCTGTATCAACTATTATTTGCAAATCTAAATTTATTTGTTGTTATAAAAAGAAATTAAAAATACGTAATTATCAATTACGTTAATACAATTCAATATGATTGTCAATTACGTTTATTTTTTCCTTTTTGAACTACTAGCAACAACAACATACAAATAACGTCAAATTCAAATGTCAGCGATTGGGCGCTGTATCAACTATTATTTGCAAATCTAAATTTATTTGTTGTTATAAAAAGAAATTAAAAATACGTAATTATCAATTACGTTAATACAATTCAATATGATTATCAATTACGTTTGTTTTTTCCTTTTTTTTTTGTATTATTACAAATTTTGCCATGAAACATGTGTCTGTATTACTTTTATGAAATAATGAAATAAGAGGGCGCCAAGATTAGATTATGTTTTAGGGGAGGAACGTGAAGTTTGGGATCCACTGCATTAAACAATACTAATGCCTGTAATAAAATAAGTAAAAAAGAAGATATTTTTATTTTGACGTGTATAGTAAAAAAAAATTTTTGGGGAATCTCAGAACTAGTCTCTCAATATTGGATTAGGGAATTACAAAATCCTTCAGGATCTCAAGATTGAAAATCTTACTCAGATCTATTAATATATAATAAAGTGGAAAATATTGTTTAAAGATTCCACCACATCTCAGTATCAGAATATATGTGAAAATCATTTTGAAGTTTTTGTGACAACAAAAATATCCAACAATTTGATCTGTTTTTTTTAATTTTTTATTTATTTGAATATTTAAATTCACTCATGCAGTTTATATTTTATTTAAATGATAACTAAAGTACAGTATTTGTAAAGTCTAGCTAAATAAATAATTTAGATTTTTAAGTATCTTATATTTCATAATTCGGAACATTAAAATCAATATAATATGAATGAAAAACTTTGTGTAATCTATTAAAAAACATAAATACTGAACTTTTGTAATTTTATTAGCAAGATAATTAACTGGAATGATATGAAGTCTGCCTGTCAGCCAACTTCCTTGCTGTCAGCTTATTTAAAGAAAATTAATTTTATTTGAAAAAATGAAAAAAAAAGATCTTTATTGAATAGATATGATCTATTTAATTTTTATGATGCTGGCCAATGATATGAAGTCTGCCTGTCAGCCAACTTCCCTGCTGTCAGCTTATTTAAAGAAAATTAATTTTATTTGAAAAAATGAAAAAAAAAAGATCTTTATTGAATAGATATGATCTATTTAATTTTTATGATGCTGGCCAAAAAGTATTTTTAGTCATTTTTAAAATTATTACACAGATTATTTGTTCTATTCTTCTCACTTCAGAGCAATTCCCAAATAAAAATAATCCATTAAATCAGAAACTTGAATTTCGAAATTTTCGCAGAAAAGAAACTAAAAAAGAAAAAAAAATAAATATAAAATACAAAATGAAATTATTAAAATGCACAGCAATAACATAAAGGAAATTATAAAATATAATAAATATTATTTTTTTAAAAGAAAAAATTAAAATTAAGAAGTGAATTATATTAAAACTTACTCCTGCGATAGTTAATAAAGTAATAATTCCAGGAATTAATAATATGTTTCCTATAATGCCTAGGATTGTATATGAATTCTGTTTTTTTGGAAGGTCCGGTTTGCATACATTTTTATCGATCTCGTCTGGTTGAACGTAAACTTTAGCTTTCGAAATTCCTTTCTCGACTATACATAAAATCTTATAAGCCAAAATTTTGAGCCATTCGCCAAGGTGTTTACATGCCAGAACAAAAGTATTGTATATACATTCAAATTTATCAGTTAAGATGTTATATAAATAGTTAAAGTAACTAGGTGGATCTGTATAACATTTCGAAGATGTCTTCTTGGCGAAAAAGAAATTAGAAGAATCTTTGCTCTTTTGATTTGAATAACTGTCTGTAGAGAATAAGAGTTTTCGGTATTACAAAAATTAAATAAATATATTGAAAATTTTGTAAAAAAATCTTACTTTTTGCAATGAATCCTGAGCACTGATAAACGATTAGAAGTAATGCGAACATTACCAACAGAATTTTCATTGTTTTTAGATTCATACCGATACTAAAACAAAGGAAAATAATTATTTCAGCTATTAAATTCAAAGATGGAGAACTTAAAAAAGTAATTTTAAATTAAAATAAAAGGTTCGATTTCAATTTTAATTCTTTAATACCGTCATGCAATATTAAAATTTTACTGTACTGTGTTCGATTGTTCTATAAAACAGTTGGAAAGAGAAGTTTTTCAAAAATAATTCTTTTGGAGATTAAATAAATTTGATTCAAAATAAAAACATTCAGTTTATAAATTATTTAAAAATCGTTTTTAAATTAATAATCTGAAAGTAGCTTAAATAATTCTTTGAAGAAATAGATAAAAATAATTAGAGTAAACTCTGAGACTTTATTTATTATAAACATTAATGATATTTCTAATCTATTTAAATATTATAACGATGATACTTCTCTAACTTTAAGCATATTGATATGCAACTTTTTGCAAATGGTTTTGTTTCTTGTTTTTTATTCCTATCTCGCTACAAAGTAAGGTTTCAGTTGGTTACCACTATTGTCTTTGTGAAGTCTAGCGAACCGAAATAAAATAATTTAATATATATTTTTATTGATACAATTTTATAATTATTAAAATTAATTTTTTTGAACAAAAATTGGAGACGTCTGGATTAGAGTTGAACATCGATAAAACCATCGAAAGGTAACATCGATGTTATTTTTTGTGCATTGTCAGTAACAACTGCATTGACATATTCTTCATCTATTTCCATTATTTTACCAACCGATTTAGTTTATTTAGCTGGATACGCGCTAGTATTATCGTTCTTCCAATATAAAAACTCCAATGCTACATTCCATAGTTTATTTTCCTTATCTGTAAAGTGAACAGTCAAGCTAATGTAACTCCTCTTCCGGATGTCTATCCATAAATCAGTTTATAATAAGTAATATTTCTGTTTGAGCTGTTGTTTGACTATGGATACCATATTACTATATTTATTGGAAATTAATTCTTTTAATCGTTAGTCGAGAAGGAATTTTATAGGAATATGCTATGGTCTTTACGAAATTTTGAAAATCTTCACAATCCAAATACTAAATGGCTTATTGTCTTTGCACGCCATAAATATGAGCTTGATTTACCTTATTTTTTGCTGATTCACCTGATTTGAACTCCTCAGTGCTCCTAAACGTCTTAGAAATTTTCCTTTGTTTTTCTAGGAGAGATTGTGACGATGGTGCTTCGTCAGTGTCTTGATAACATTTTTATTCCTTCTGCAAGTCTTTCTGAACTCCAAGAAGTTGTGGAAGTTTGCTTTCAAGTTGACGCCTTAAATTCGTGGTATTACCACTAGTTTTTAATTCTTTTGAATAAAATATGCAAGTTGCAGAATTAGTTTTATTTTTAGCAAAATGTTGCCACAAAAGGTTTTCGGAGAGCATACTTACTAAGCTACAAAGGTATAAATACTTTGAAATTAAAAAAACCGAAAGCATTTCGAATATTAATTAAATGATGATAAGGTGTCTCAAGTGACAAATATCAGCATTGAAAATTCAATATTGCCAGATGAATTGTTCAATTTTCCTAATGCAAAACTAAAAAATTTAATAGAATCATCACCGATTATAAAAAATTCCATTTATAAAAATATATTTAATATAATTATATTTTAAAAATATTATGTAATATTACTTAACCTAAACATCAATTCTACTACATAAAAAAAAGAAAAACATCGAACATCGATACCAAAACATCGATGTTCAAAAAAACATCGACCTCTAAACATCGATGTCTAAAACATAGACTCTAGTCTGGATTAGCAGAAGGATTGATTTCACTAAACAATGATGAAACGAGTCGCCTTCTGCTAAACAATAAGAAAATATGATCGTCTCTTAAGCTAGGTTGACACGATCAGAGTACACTCGGTCGGAGACAAACTCGGTCCGAATACATTCGGACCGAGTTTTAAGTTCGTTTACACCAGTGGTTCTCAATTTTTTTTTTTTTCCTCGGGCCGCATACATTTGGTTGCTACATTAAGCGGGCCGCAACATGCTATATAGCATTCGGCAATCGGTTGGTATCACGTGAAAAAGTCTGACTTCTAAAAAATCGCTTACAAAAAACTCTTGGCTTCTCAATTCGTGAATGCCATAGGGCAGTGTTTTCCAAACTAACCTATGACCTGTAAAATTTTATGAGTGCATCAGGAAGGATCTACCAAATTAGGAAAATTCTAATTTTTCCAGATTAAAAAAAAAAAATTTATATCAATTTGTTTTTGCATGTGGGAGAAGAATTCCGCGCTTTCATTAAATTCATGACTTTGCGTTCCGGGCCGCAGGTTGAGAATGATTGGTTTACACGATCCAAGTGTACTCTTTCTATAATCTAAGGTGAAATTGCGGATCTCCTGCTGTAGCTGATATATTATTGTAGGAGCTAGACAGTCACATTAATAAACAGATTAGACGGAAGAAGAGTTATGAATTCGAGAATGGATCAGCTTCATAATTTCCTCTTAATAATTGTTCAGGAATGAGCAATTAGGCCCTCTTCCAATTTTTTGCGTGAGGTGGAAAATGAAGGTAAAAATACATTCAAAACTGCCTACGATTTACTAATATTCAGTTTGATGAACTTTTAAGATGCGTTAATTCTAAAATTCCATCATTTGACACAAACATGAGAGCTTCGCTCTACCTACGCGATCGTAATTTACTGCTTTCCGCCATCTTAAACTTCCAATCGGCTGCGACTCGGTCCGAGTATTTTGGTGTTGTCGTCCGAGTTTACTCGATTCGGATGAAAAGGTCCGAGTGGATGCGCGCGCATCATCCAAGTGAATCGGTCCGAATGTGCTCTGATCGTGTCAACCTAGCTTGATCGAATAAACAAAAGATAAGTTCGTCTTTCAAAAAGAAGGATAGACGAGACGCGATCAAGATAGAGAAAATAACAATTTTTAAAAAGATGTGAAAAATGTACATCAGAAAAAAGAAATCTATGTCCCGTCTCAAAGGTGGTCATCTGACCAAGATTTGGGGAAAGACAAAGGATAATAGAGGAATGACATAATTTCTTTTTATTCTTCCTACCAGGTATGATATCTGCGTCGGCTAGCTTTCTCTAGCGAAGTATGTTAATATTGTGTTTTATTATTGTTTTTTGAATAAATATATGTTATTTGTTTTGAATTAGTATCGGAATCAATTCTATCCTGGATCAAAGCGTCACTTACTTGCGATCCTATTCGAAAATTTGCTAAAATTTATCGATATGCATTTTTTTCTCGGGCATTCGCTCAGAGTTGCCAGCTTGGGCTACTATTTTTTTTTTTAAATTAAGATAATAAATTGGACTAAACTGCAAGTTTATCTTACTTTAAAAAAATAACCTCGTTTCGAGAATTTTCCTTTAAAGTAGCACTATGTGCGCATGCCTGTTGCGCTTTAAATTAACGCTAATTCTTCAAACTTTACAACTTTCAATGACATCGTGTTGAATGTAACGGAAGACCTGAAGTTCGGCGTATAACTGTTGTTCCATCAGCTGAAATATTAGATCAAACAAATATTTTGAATGAGCGATGGGATCTGGAAACGCTCATTCTTCTTCTGCAAGAACCAGAATCGGCGATAATATGGCTGGCTCGTCGTCGTTTGTTGACGAACACTGCAACATGTAGCACATGTATGATATAATCTATATGACAAACATATAGATTACATCATACGGAAAGCGCTTAAACTATTGGTATTTATTATGAGATTTACTAAGAATATTAATAATTCATTTATTTAAAATTGTCGTTCGTGTTCTGTTGAATTTGCTTCTTCAGTTTGGTCTCCATCTAATGGTTTTATAGGTTTAAATAATAGATTGGAACAAGTTTCGAAAAGATTTGTTAAGATAATTTTGTTTAGAAATAATTTTCTTATCATCGTTCTGAATATAGTTACTGGTTGCAAAATCTAAATATGAAGTCCCTCGAACATCGTAGGAATCTACATGATGTTAAATTGTTTTTGAAAATTTTAAATGGAAATCTTAATGTAACTTATTTTAATGATTTCATACTTTTTAATCACCCAGTATACGATTTTCGGGGATGTACTATTTTTTATATATCTTATTCTAGAACAAATGTTAGAAAATTTTCTCTCTTTATACGTGCTATTTGTTTATATGATCAAACTGTTTCATATTTATCTTGATTTCTGTTTATTTTTGGTGTAATTATGCTATATTTAATTGTTCCTTTGTATCTATTGTACCTACATGCCACGAACAGTGTAAGTTGATGACACAAAATCGAATTTGTGATAAAAAAAAAAAAGATGATGCTGCATAAATTGTGGTTTATCAAGCAGTTTTCGTACAAGCACCTTCTTTTCACGAAGCCATCTATCCTTGAAGCAAATAATACTATTAATATATTGTTTTAGTTTGGATTTTCCTCAAAATCTAACACAGCGAGAAGTACGGATCCAAGAGAAAAAAACAGTAATCGATTGATTCAACTTTAACAGAGAGGAAATGAGCAAATATAGAGACATGGTGAGCCCAAAATTGTAGAAATTGACGAATCGAAATATTTTCACCGAAAATATCATCGAGGTACTTGGTGAAAGGGGCATTGGGTATTTGGCGGTGTTGAACGGGGCTCAGGGAAGTGTTTCCTAGTAGAAGTTGAAGATAATACTGCTGTAACATTACTGCTGCTTATACAACAGCATATATTGCCAGATACACACATTATTTCTGATGGCTGGAGGGCTTATAGTAACATCCAATACCTGGCAAATGGGATTTACCACCATTCAGTTGTCGTGCACGAAGAGAATTTTGTAGACTCCGAGGATCCCACTGTACAGTCTATTCCGAAATGGTTTTCACTAAATTACTACTTACCGCTTTTCCGGTTATGATAAAAACTTGATGCGTTAGTTAGTACAGTAATAAGACATAATTGATTTGTTATAATTTTTTAGATTAAAATTTTGAAATAAAAATAAAATAGATATTCTCATCTTACATATATCAGACCTCCAAAAATCCAAATTTATGTAAAAAAATTTTTAAAAAGTTTTTCCTTTTTCTGAGATAGAATGTAAAAATTTATTGTATTTGCATAATACAAATCCAAATATGTTTATTTAAAATATTAAAAAGATCATATTATTTTATTTACGCTTGGTGCATTGTTTGTTGATTTTAAGTATCATATTACAGATACAATATCATACTACACAGCATTATCTCACTTTCAATCAGAGTGCAGTATGATGCTATAACATAATATAGGTGTAATCACTATAATTCACTAATTCCAATAGGTTTTGCTTTAGAATTTTTGTTAAAAAATTATTTTTGATTTCCACAAAATCTGAATTATGTAAAACCCTTCAGTCCCAGTTATTTGTGTAAATTGGGAATTACTTATGTACAAATTGAATTTTTATAATTTTTGATTTGAAATTTTAATATATCATTACTTTTAATAATTGAAATGTTATTTTTGTCTTTTAGATAAAACATAATTCAAAATGTCAGAAGTTATTAGTTACAGTCCTGAAATGGTATGTTCAAAAAAACAAGTAAGCCAAATATATATTAATTTTAAAGTAGAAATTTTTTATAGTTCATTATTTAATATTCATGCCACAATGATGATTTTAATATTGTGTTAGTTTGTAAACTTCACAATATTAAAATTATGTCAGCAGTTTAACCCTTTCGGAGCCTTTGCCTTAAATAAACGTCATGACCTACTTGTGCCTGTTTGTATATAATGTGTATAGATGTCAAAACAATAATAAAAAATACATTAAAAAAGAGTTAAAAAATTTAATCCTAATTTTATTAATCCAGCTATCAATTTTATCATGCTGATTATATGAAAACACTGCTTTTGATGATGGTTCCTAAATTTTTTTAATTGCCGATATGTATTTTTAAATTACATGTAAACAAACATTGTTTATCATTGAACTGCTAAATAGAATATGGATTTTTTTTTATCCCATATTATCAGTTTATTAGTCTGATATATCAAAGTTGTTCTGATTTTGGGATGAATTAAATGATGATATTCAAATTTTAAGTGAGAATTGAATTTTTCATATGATAAAATGCTGAAAACAGAAAAAATATTGTAAATAATAGGAAAGTATTGGTTAATTCTGTTTAAATAAACTAAAATATATCTTAATTATTCATTTTTTGTTACATTTCTACCAAAATTTAGGAGAAAATAGTGAAAATCAAAACATAAACACCCTGCAGTCATTTAAATGGGCATGTCATTTTTATTACTTTACAGTAGTTACTTGCTTTCTGGGAAATGGGAGCCAAGCTTATTTTACAGCATTTGGTATTGGGTGGGTTGCTACAATAAACCATTTGCAGTCCAGCATAGAGCATATTTGATGTAAGTCCATTTTTGTATATGTTAGGATTTTTTGATATAAATTAAAAAATTTCTTAAAGGTATGATAAAAATTGTACAAATATTATAAAAACAAGTTAATAAATATGAAATGTTAATAAAAATAAAAAATATTTCATTGAATTTATGTAATTTTTTAATAATTATATAATAAAACTTCAACAAATGTGCAACTCTTGGTTTTCTATAAATAATGTCTGACAAATTTGTTCATTCAGAAGAGAGATGATTAGCTAAAAATGTCAACCATTTCATTGGATGGTTATGATTTTATATAAATAAAATAGTTTTCCGTGTTCTCGTGTGTAGTGATTGTGTTTTCTCGAACTTTTTGCTTTCTCGAGATTCCTTTCGGAAATTCTCGAGAATCTCAATCTTAAAAAATATGTTTAATTAAAAAAAATGCCTTTGCTTAATAAGTATATAAAAAAAAAAACTGAGCAGAAAAAATCATGCAAATAATAATGCATTATTTTAAATTTGTAGTTAAAAAAAATGCCTTTGCTTAATAAGTATATATAAAAAAAAAAAACTGAGCAGAAAAAATCATGCAAATAATAATGCATTATTTTAAATTTGTTTTTTATTTAATATTTTAATTAAATTGAAAAAATAGATCTCATTTCAATAATATTGAAAAAATAATCATATTTATTTTATAATTACTGACAGTTTTTATAAAAATAGGTTTTCCATACATACAGTCTATTTGTTTATCCATTAATTGGGTCCTGTGGTTGGATACAAAAATCCCAGAAATGGAATTTTTGTGCCCAAACTTATGTACTTTTTAGCCTATAAGATTATTTATTTTTACATGTCACTATATTTAACTATATAGACCAATAGATACACCTCTTAGAAAAAGTTTAGGACACTCCTATTTTGGCTAAGTAATTTTCTATGAGAGTTCTATAGTTGTTGGCTGTTAAGTGAAGGTGGGAGTTTTGGCAAATGATTAAGGGCTAGCTAATCACTCATATCCTCTGATACACTATATCATGTCACACTACACTATATCCTCTATATACAATAGACATCATTAGATATACGTTATTCTGGCAAACTGCTGAATTGGGTAAAAATCAAATATTTGTTTTGGCTTTGTTATTTGCGAATCAAAATGACTATAGAGAGATCACAGTACACTATATCCTCTATATACAATAGACATCATTAGACATACGTTATTCTGGCAAACTGCTGAATGGGGTAAAAATCAAATATTTGTTTTGGCTTTGTTATTTGCGAATCAAAATGACTATAGAGGGCATGACGACTTTTTCAATATGGTGGCTGAAAGTAGTATAAGAGAGAGTCGAGAGAAACTGAAAGCAAACAGTTGGTGGTTTAGTGATGTACATCAACAAAGAAATGTTAAAAAAAATTTTTTTAAAAATCACCAAAGATGTGTTTAAAAAAAATTTTTTTTAAATCAACAAAGATGTATTAAAAAAAATTTTAAATTTATCAGTATGACGTATTTTTTCAATAAGAAAAAATAAAATAATTGCGCTTGCTAATTTCAAAACAAGACTCATATCAATTAATATTGTGAATAAAATTTGTTTTGGCTTGAATTAAATAGAATGAATAGGATTAAATATAGAAGTATTATGTATGTGTTTATAGTTACATTAATACAAAATTTATATTTATTCTGATAATTTTATAATTTAACTTCCTATTAATTTTTAAATAAGAGATGTTAATGAAAAAAATTTGAGAAGACAGAATTAATTATTCATGTTTTCAATTTGGGTTTTCCTACAATTATACTATTTAGTAATTTATTAATAAATTATAAATTATTTATCATTATCATTAGTATTTATTTAGTACAGTACAGTTAAGATCAAAATATGTTGTAAAAAAACAAACACTGATCTTATTTAACAAAAAAATAAACAAGAGTACAATCAATAAAACAGAAAAAACACAAAATATATACATTAATATTATAACATATAGGTAAACATATGAATATTTTGCTTCAAAAAACTGTTAAACTTAAGAGGTTGAATATTAAATAAATCAAAATCAATAAATTGCAATTCACGAATAAGTCGAAAAGGAAAAGATCTACGAGTTATATTTTAAATTGCAATTCACGAATAAGTTGAAAAGGAAAAGATCTACGAGTTATATTTAACCTAACATAACCACAGGTAAGTATTGATTTATATCTAAGTCGAGTATCAGGAATCTTAAGCAATAAATCGACATCATCCATATTATTTATCAAATAACTGTATAATAATTTAAAATCATGATATAGAATACGATGTCCAATATTCATATTTTTTAAAGTAATAGAAATGTTATGAAACGATATGTAAAATGTTTAAAAAATGTATTCTTAATATTCTGTAGTATACTATTTAAGTATATTAATTTGGTTTTGGCCAGTGACGACCAGATAACAATCCCATAATCAATAATTGAAATAATAAATGCATAAAATAATAAAATTCTTCTGTGAACGGATTTAACATATTTTATATTCCTATATAATATTCCCTGTCTAATTCTTAAGTTTTTAACTAAAGCGATGAAATGATAATCAAAACTAAGCTTATCGTCAAAGATGACACCCAGGTCCAATTTCGAATAAAGTCTTGAAATCTTATGTTGTGAAATATATATATCTTTGGATCTTTTATTTTATCAGATAACATTGTAGCTGGCAAAGTTAAAAATATCCAAAATACTGTACTTCTATAAAGGTGCCTCTCAATAATTGATTTATTTGCATTATTAATTTAAATAATTGTAAATAAATGCAATTAATAAAAAATTTCAAAGAGAAATTTATGCATTCATTCAACTTTTAATATCTACAAGGAAAAAACTTAATTCCATAGTTTTAAGAATTGATTAAAAGTGTACTTAAACATAAGTAAGAATAAAGATATTTAATCTACTTATAAATTAATAATAAAGAATTGTCATTTGTAAAGATTTAAAAAAAAAAGATTTTATTGGTTTGATAAAACTTGAAACTGGAGGAAGGGTATTTTCTTTACTGCTGAAATTATCACACATTGATCAACAGTAAAGAATTACAGCTAATAGTTAACCTTTATTCTTAGATTTATAACTAGGTGTTATTTATTTGTGCAACCTTTATTACTTGATAAAATGTAATCAATTTTAAGAAATTGTAGAGAACAAATAAGAGTAACCTTGGGCATTTTCTTTCCAAACATCAATATATGTAACTATTCCTTTTTGTAATTTGATATTTTTTGGGAGTCCATGCAAAGAAATTGTCGCTGATTATTTTTTCTTACATTGTGGTACGCTGCAATAATGATTACTTATTATTATTCTTCCTCATTCTCTCAAAATCCATAGTAATGTGTATATTATAAACATGCTTATTATATACACATAATGACAGCAACCAGTCTACTATACTATTTTCAGTAATTTCACTGACACTCACCAGTTGGCAGGTCATTCATTTTGATTCGCAAATATAAACATTATCACAGATCTTCCTATGATATAACATAGCAGGTCTGTAATAATACAAATATTTAAAATTGCAATAAATATTTAAAATAATCATAGATCAATAAATTGTATAATTTATTGATCTATGTATTATTTTAGGTTTATATGCTTGTTTTAAGTATTATTTTGTGATTAGTTTCAGATAATTTTCTTTTTGAAATATAAAGCTAATAAATATGATGTGGATAAACCCAATAACTTATTCACTTAGTTTTTGACTGGAAGATGTTGCAGAGTCAAAATAATTAATGTATTGCTATGAAATTTTTGAGATAAGATTTGCAGAATTTTTAATTCTTGAGATTTATAAGAATTTTCTCAAGAAATGGAAATCCCAAAATAATAAATAATTCTCAAGAATTTGGAATGAAGTTTTATTTTAAATCTCGAGCAGAATCACTACATGTATGGAACAAAAAATTGTGAAAAAAGAAAATGTTCACATATTTAGAGAGGGCAAAATTCTCTATAAAATTTGAGAATTTCAAAACATTTCATCAAAAATTAAATTAGATAGTATAATTTTAATTTTTGCATATCAGTTAATTTGAATTACTGATCAGTCCAGGATTACAGGCAGAAATTGACATGTGCAGTACTCAAGGGGTTAATATTTATTTTTTATTTAAATTTATCCTTTCTCTAGTGAGTAATTTGAATTCTTCTGAAACTTTTACTGTTCTTTAGTTAAATCATCATCTGTTATTGAATGATATTTTGTTGTATTTTTTTCAAAATTTTTTTAGCTAATTTGAAACAGGGTTGCAGAGTCGGATGGCAAATGATCCAACTCCGATTCCACCTTTTAAAAAAAAAATCCGACTCCCTAAAATTTGTAAGGTCCAACTCTGATTCCCGACTTTGAGCAGTTTAAAAATCTGACTCTGAATCCACCCAAAAATCTCCAACTCCTGACTCCGACTCTGCAAGTTCTGCAACCTGATTTGAAAATTAGTATCAGAGAAAAATTAATATGTATTAGCATTTTTATGCATTTAATTAATGGCTTTATAAATTCATTCATTATTCATCATCTTTGTTAAAACTATATTTGACTGTCTGATGATGATTAATATTTTTCAAATACCATATTTCTTTTTATTTAAAAATTTATATTTTATATGATTTTACATATATAAAAAAATACAAAATTCTAATAACATTTCAATGATTTTTATGTAAAATATTTGAATTCCTTTTGACTACACTATAACTATACAGTAAAATCTCGATTTTACGGACTATAGGGGGCAAGACTAGTCCGTAAAATCAAAGTAAAAGTTTTCTATAAACATTAATTAGCATTTTCAACATACCTGTACTAATTAATGTGACTTATGTCTAAAAACTGTATTATTTTACATAGAGTATTTTAAATTAAATTAAATTTAAATTTAGGTAAGTTGTTAAAATAAAAATGACGGCATTATGCAATAAATGAGTGCTTTATTTTTCACGCAATACAATAATACTGTACAGTACTTAGTCACTTTCAGCTTCAAGTAATGGTAAGTACAGTATGCAGTTGAAATGTTTACTGATCCGACCAAGATGGTCCTGGTTTTAGTTGAAGAAACAGGTCCATTGTCCACTAAGAATACTTTCGGGATGGTGTCCGTAAAATCGAGGTTTTACTGTATTTTGCTTGTCCTTCAAATTCCATTATTCAAAGTCAAACTTTCAACTATATACAGGAGATCCTTGACTTATATCGATATGTAGTTTGAAGGTAATTATTTATGATGAGAAATAAGTATTTACAATGGCTACCATCAGTGATTTTGCAATAATGTCAGACAGTTGACAAGATGGTCACGTTGTTGCCAGGATGAAGGCATGTTGTATTTTCACCATGTAGTATTCATATTTATTTCAGATCTTATACTTCTAGATTTTTTAGTTGTCCAGGTTCGATTCATATAACCCGATTTTAAATGCATGGAAGTATAGAATTTGGTTTCCATATTTCTGAAAAATTTTTGATGATCTGATCATCAAAAATTTGGCTTTGGCATTTATTCTTCTACTGTAAAATCCTTCTGGCATAGAGCCAGTAAAACTTTACAGTATGATAGATATGAGCAGTTTATAGTTTTATCTGGATGGATACCATTATGTAATAGTCAGTCATGGTTAGAAAGTGATGTTAAAAAATAATTGCTTATATTTCTAGAAACTTGATTAGGTTAGTTTGAATTACTCCATTAAAGGATGCTTTTGACAGCAATCACTTTTAGAACCCTCACAGACTGTTCAATACATAGGATGAGATCAACCGGAAGGCTGAAAGATGGGGTTACATTGAACCTGGATCCTTCATGAAAAATGATGAGACTTGGAATTGAACTCGAATCCTTTAAGGTGATAAATAACTATTTTGTCATGTAATTGATGCTAGAAACTTGTACATAGGAAAATAATTTGAACATTCTATTTTTGTTCTTACATTGTGTTTTCTTTGATTTTATCTTTAAAAAATTCTAACAGATGCAAAATACACAATTTCCTCATTTTAAATGTTCCCATGCATTTAAAATGAGGAAATTGCAACATTACTGTGCGTTACTATTTTAAAAAAGCATATTGAATGTTCTGAATTCTAATGATTGATGGAATTTAATTTCCATTTAAAACATTGCACCTATGGAAAATTATGTTATGATTTATGACAAATTTGAATTACAATCAAAATTTTTGAACACAACTCCATTATAAGTTGAGGACCTCCTGTATATAGAAGGCAAGATGGTTAACAATAAATAGTTTATAAATTAATAAACTCAAAGATATAAACTTTTATTATTTACATAGCATAATTACTTAATTAGACATCAACATATGCTTAAGCGAAAAGAATGATATTTAATATTTGCTAAAGATCTTTCAGCTTAAAAAAGCCATCTTCAGTATCTTTTAGCTTACAATATATTGAATAGAACAAATCAAATTAATTAAAAAAAAAAATATTTTTTTAAAAAATTAATTTGATTTGTTCTATTCAATATATTGTAAGCTAAAAGTTACTGAAGATGGCTTTTTTAAGCTGAAAGATCTTTAGCAAATATTAAATATCATTCTTTTGCTTAAACATATGCTGATGTCTTAATTAACTAATTATTCTGTTAAAAAATGAAAAGTATATAAGAAGTACATTTATATTGCAGTTAGACATTATGTTTTTATTGTATGAATTTAAATGACTATTTGATATGAAAATATTACAAAATAGAGATGGATATGACAATCATTCCAATAGAAAGCTGAAAATAGCTGTATGATGTTTATGTTAAACACTTCTCATTGAATTTGATAACTATTAGTATAGAGCAGCACTTCTCAAACTATGGGTCGCAAAAATTAAATTCAAACAAACACTTGAATTTCAGATTTATATGTAATTTCACAAACGCCCAATACTTAACGTATGACAACATATGAATTTTCAGTGTAGTTGGTTGATTGTGTTCATCTTAAGTGTGTAAATGATTTATGTACTTGTATGTTTTATTTCATATTTAATACCTGGGGTTGCAAAAAATGTCATAATGAAAAATGGGGTCATGAATGAAAAAGTTTGAGAAGCACTGGTATAGAATATTGATTCTTAACTTTTTCAGTGTCACAGAACATTTAATTATAAAAATAATTATGTGGAACATCAAAATAACATTTATTATAAGACCGCTCATTTTTCAAACTAACAATAAAAATATGAATGCAATTATTAATATATCTTTTATTAAAAATTATAAGTTTAGTTTTGTATGGTTTTTATATCACTATCCAGTCAGTGAGTGCTAAACAGCAGGACACCCCTTAGTATGGACAGCTCCTGGATACTGAATATCAATCATCAGGTGGAATATGAGATTGAACAAGCCAGATAATGAATCCTTCCTAAATAACTAAAGTGTTGGGACGGGGTCCTCCAGGGGCTCTAGTCTTCAGTGTTACATGTTGCAATATGAAATGTATTGATGAGGTCACATGGTTTCAAGTGTATTGATCACATGGTCAAGGAAATGGTGGTCTTGAAAAATCAACATGTATATTTTTGTGTATGTTACCATCTCACCATGTGTTTGTTACATGCATGAAATTTTTGTGTTTAATGGTGATGTAGGGAGTGTTATGATTTAAGATACAGTTGAGACACAATTACCTTCATTTGTCAATTTTTGATAGGTGAACACTAATTGATTTGCAATCTTTGCAAGTATGAACTTACTCTGAAGCACATTTTAATAGATTGCCCTTATTTTACTGCCAAATATTTATGAATTTTTAATCATACAGTTTTAATCACTTTAAAATTTTATTTGAAAAGAATTTTGATAATTATGGTCATATCAGATAGTGGTGTTTTAGGTATAGTTTTTCTTTTATGTAAATTATGGGCTTTTACACTATTTTTACCAATTAATTTTTTATATTTGTTTTTTAATGAAATTAATATTATTATTTGCTACTTTATTTAGTTTTATCAATTAAGTTTTATTGGATATTATATGCCAGATTTCTTTGCTTTCTAAAAGTGTCTATTACACATTATTTTTATTTTCTAAGAACTTTATATTTAGTGCAGTTTGGCTTAGGTGATCCATGTATCATGAAACAAAAATAAATCATAAACTATTCATTATAACTACAATTAAGTTGACCAGTGATTAGTGGATTTTCATGTGCAATGAATTAATAAATAATATTTATCCAAAAAGCTTTAGTTTTTGAGCTTTTCCAAACATTTCCTTAGTGTCAGCTTGAATTTTTGAAAACATTGACTTTCAGCAACTGTAATTCTGATCAATAAGAAAGTATCAATGATTAATATCCACTTATCTGTGACACTAAATTTGCAATTCTGACAATCATTGTTCTAGATCAGCCATTCTCAACGGCATACAAGTTTTTTCGTGCAGCCCAGAACACAGTCATGAATTTAATGAAAGTGCAGAATTCTTCCACATGCAAAAAATAAAATAAAAAATTCTGATATTAATTTTTTTTTAAATCTTGAAAAATTAGAATTTTCCTAATTTTTGCTAATCCTTCCAGATGCACTCATAAAATATTTTTTGCTAATCCTTCCAGATGCACTCATAAAATATTTTTCACATGACAACTGCCGATTGCCAACTGCTGATATAGCATGTTGTAGCCTTCTTAATGTAGCAAACAAATGCGTGTGTCCCAGGACAAAAAAAGGTTGAGAACCACTGTTCTAGATGCATTTTCAGTTTCATTAATTTGTGACAAAATTTTTTTTGTACATTTTATTTTGATTTGATTTTTTATTTTTGCCTTATTTGAATATCTTTTAATGCTTCTCTGAATAATGCCTCTGAAAGATTCATTATTTTCACCCAATATAATAATAATTATTTCTTCAAATTAGATGAGGAAAGTTTGTTTTGATATCAATCATTGACATTTCTTGTTTCAAAGAAATGAAAACAATCTACTTTACTGTTCGTAACAATTGCCAAGAATAGACGGCAAGGGATAATTGACAGCATTAGGTGGTTGATGTGTATACATGGCATGGTTATGGAACAATTTATATAAATTTGTGCTAATCTAAAAAACCTTTTTGAAATGTAATTACTGCATATTTTAGATTATACTTATCATCATCAAATAAATTCATAAAAAATTTTTCCTGTTTTATTATTATTTTTTTTAAATGGGTGTGGCATGCTAGCTAAGAATTCCCACCAATTTCTTCCTGGATAATTTCTGTTCCACCTCTTAAACTCAATACTGTCTCTTATTGATAGAAAAAGTATATTCTGAACCAATAAAGGTAAAATCTAAGATTATAGCTTTTTTTGTGGAAAGAGAGTTGTTGTTACATTTTCTCAAAAAGTTATTTAAGAAAATGTCAAATATTATTGCAAAATAAAAAATAGAAAATGTTAAGTGAATATATAACTTAATGTAAAACAATTGCTTAGAAATGGTATCTAATATAAATTTAAATATTTTTTAAAAAAAGAATATACAGCAATAATTTTGCTAAGAAAATTTGCATAATACTACTATTACTTTACTAAATAAACAATTTTACATCAAAATATTGACAGAGAAATTGATCATTCACAGCTTGTTTTATTCAGGATGGACAAATTCAAATTTCAATATCAGAGAGAAGTAATAATTTGATTGGATACCTAAAAAATCACAAAAAAAAGGATAGTTATAAAATTTGGCATAATATATGCAGTGAATACTTCTTTAATGAATATTAGTTAAGTCATGTTAGGTATGGTAATTATTTCAAAATTTACAAAATTTATTGAAATATTGCTATTATTTTTATTAATTTATATTTATTGATATATTTTTCCTTAATGTCAATAATTTTTAATTTAATATTTTATAAATTTTGAATTTATATCAAAAAACTTAATGTAAACAAATAAAAAAAATATCTTCTTTCCTACATAAACAACTATAATATTCTTTACCTTGCTTTTATTGAATTCTCTGATAGTTGACTCTCACTCCACTTCCACTACCATATTTTCCAGAAAATAATATACTTGGCAGGAAAAATGCAGGAAAGGATTTGAGGCAGTAAAATAATAAAAATGCCACACCCCTTTAATGGGAGATCTTTGTTTATATTAGTATTTTCTCATTTTTTGATAAAAAATACAATGAAATTGAATAAAAAAAAATCAACAATTAATAAAAAATATTGCCTATTTTAATAGAATTAAGCAAAATTTTGTTATCTATATTTTTTTAAATTTTAAGATTTATAGTTTACTATAAAAATTAATTTATGCAAAATATTTGGTAATGAATTTTATTTCAATATATAATCAGAATAACATAAACACAGTAATCTAGAATATAGAGAAAGAAAAAGAGAAAAAATTGAATTTTCCAGAAAATACTCAAATTTTCATAAAAACCTTTAAAATAAATTTTGCCAGGAAACATTTAGGAACTATCATCAGAAACTCATTATAGTCCTTTTTCAAAAATTCTAAACATAACTTCAATAAACTGATTACCTGAAAAATTGCAGTTGTAAAATTCTATTGTTTGTTCTTGCATGAGCAGCAAATGCTGTCTGTCATTGGCTCTCAAAGTTAAATATATATCATATTTATCATTATCAGATCATCATTTTTCATCAGATTGATTCATCAAATTATTATCAATAAATAATTATTATATCAAATAATAATTTCATCAAATTTTCATCAAAGCATCAGATAATTGTTTAAAATTAGCATCATTAAATCATCACTTAATCAAATCATAATTTATTAATAAATCATCAAATTTATCATCACTTATTTCATAATATTTAAATTATTAAATATTTTTTAAATTTTACTTTCAGTTACAGATGTCCCTTGCTTTACATGATTAATTGGTTCTATGAAATAATTGCGTAAACTGAGTTGAATTTAGCATAGGTGAAATAGGAATAGGAGTTTCTTCATAAGGATAAAAAAAAATAAAAACTTTAC
Source organism: Olivierus martensii (assembly GCA_000484575.1). NCBI lineage: Eukaryota > Metazoa > Arthropoda > Arachnida > Scorpiones > Buthidae > Olivierus > Olivierus martensii. Next base: position 21,819 of record AYEL01079138.1, read on the forward strand.
ATCTGTGAGCAAAAGAAATTTTAATGAATGAATTATTTAAACTTATGAACAAAATACACAAATTTTAATGAATGAGTGGTTGGATGAATGAATTTAATACATTGTCATAAACACCTAAACACTACATACATCTGACAGTCTTCAATGATGAAGATTGTCAGAATGTTCCGATGATGAATGGACTGAATCATCACTCTCTTGCTCTATTGAAGTCCCTGGGATGATAAGTTGATAATCTTCAACTTTTTTAATGAAAAAGTTGAGACTTGGCTGATGGGTAGCATTCTTCCTCTCTATAAAGTTTCTTGTAGCAAGCCAAAGAATTCTGAATTTCTCTTGCAACTTTGGCACTTTCTAGTTTCATTAGAATCATTTTTTATTATTATTCTGATGGCACTGTCAATGTGTTTAAAAAATTAAATCATTTGTTTTGTTGAAAATTGTTTGACGGGCTCAGCAAGAAAAGGCTCCTAATTTCTGGAAATGGAAAACCCTTATCATGCATGTTGTTTTCCATTTCCAGAAGTTCTTCATTAGTGAGCTCTGATGAGTGGGACTTAAGCAGTTCATCCACATTTGTCTCATCTACATGAAACAATTTTTAAACAAAATATTTTTTTAATTTAAAAAGTTAAATTATTTTTTTAAATTGTGTTATAGCGAAAATGTGTAAAGTGAGATCACATATAATGAGGGATACCTGTACTTTATTTACTATATGCTATTTAATAAAATTCAGTGATGTGCAAAAGATAAACTTAGATGATATCTAACTTTTTTGCAAGTGCAAATTTTCTATATTGTCTCAAACTTTTTATAGAGACAACAGTTCCATAGTAGTTAAAAAAAAAAACATTATTGAAACTAATATACTATACATTAATATTGGAAATATTTATTAAATATATCTAGTTTACAATATTACAAGATTCATATACTGTACAAGTTATAAAGTTTTGCATTGTCATAAAAGTAATTTACAAAATTTTCCAGATTACTGTTTTAAAATTAAATGTACATCATGTGTAAAAATTAATATTTTTTTTATAGACTATTGAAGATAAACAAAACTTTTTCTAAAATTTTCTTATTGATACCATTCTATTCTATTAATATTTATGTAAAAATGAATAATAGAGCAAGCTACTTAGCAGCTAAGTTGTAATCACTTTAAATAGGGTTTATCTTGTTTGTTTTCTCTAGTAAAATAGTAAAATTTATTTTATATATTTTCATTACCAAGTTCATAATGGCTATATGGTAATGAATTTATTACATTATCTAAAAGATATTTTTATGATAGAACAAAAAGAGTGCTATAATAGTCTACAATATATACTTTCTTTGCTAGATGATACTCAAGTATGTCAGAAACAAATTATTTAATAATTTGAAAATTTATATCAAACATTTTATGAATATATTCAAATCATCACTAATCGGGATTAACCATTTCAAATTACATAAACCAACACAGCCAATAATTAATGTCTGTTGAGTTAATAATTAATTAATTAATAATTATCAATTAATTAATTAAAAATCTGTTGTGTTAATAATTAATTAATTATTAACTCAACAGATGATGACACCATAGCTTTAATTCAAAAATAATTGTAGAAAAATTTAATATAGATTTTGTCCGCCAGGAGAAGTTTGGCTGTGTTGGTTTGCGTAATTTGAAATTTTATGAATATATGATTATATTGAATAAATTCAAAACTAGATTTTTGAACATCTTTCTCATTGATATTTGTAATTCTCTACAATCAACTTGAGATATATTAATTGATCAATTGGTTGTTCTGATCTACTTTTTAAAATTTTTTTTATGGAATTTTGAACTTTATTATATGTATCTCTAATTTTATTTAATACTGTGTCATAAGACAAAAGTATATGATATTTGTACAAATATAAAAATGATCTGGTGAATTTACAAAATTCAACTTTCAAAAACATGATGGATATTTTTTATATTTTAAATCTGAAATGCCTGTGTATTTGTGTACCCTCATAATGAAAGAACAGCTGAATGGATTTTTATGAAACGACTTTTGTTTATTAGCGTACAAATATAAAAATGATCTTATGTTCATTGGTGAATTTACAAAATTCAACTTTCAAAAACATGATGAATATTTTTTATATTTTAAATCTGAAATCCCTGTGTATTTATGTACCCTCATAATGAAAGAACAGCTGAATGGATTTTTATGAAACGACTTTTGTTTATTAAGGGATTTATGCAGGAAGCTTTACAGATAGGTATTGATTATTAGAAATTAATTTTATGTAATGTAATTGGCATAAATTACTTGATTTAAAATCCAAGATGGAAGATTAATGCTATTTGAGCAATTTCATTGAGTTACAATGATCATGTGACATGTTAGCTGGCAGATACCATTGGATTACTATGATCATGTTTTTGGTAACTGAATAGTCATATTGGATCATAATGGCCATGTCATTGTTGCACGTGACCACAATGAGACTCATTTACTAAATTAATGGCAGATATCAAGTACTGTGCTGTATATTATTTCATTAAACTATTGAACTTCATATTTCTTATTAAAAGGTTTTTAAAATTTTTTTAATCTTTCTCTAATTTTCTCTTGATTATAGCTTACATTATCTTATTTAGCTGTAATATGCTTAAGTTAAACTTTGATTAGGCTTAATGACCATATACTATTAGCATCCATGGTTATTAGAGATATCTATCTATCTATATACAGGGTGTTTCAAAAGGTCGTTGCCAAAATTTACAAGTTTATAGTGGATAAAATTCCGAATAAAAAAGTCTAGACTCGTTTTTTGATTTGAGGCTCTGATTAAAAGATATAAACCCTTTAAAGCTAACCAATCACTATTAATGATAAAAGATATAAACCCTTTAAATCTAACCAATCACTATTGAGTACACAAAGAGCTTTAGCGCATTGCCAAGAGCTACGTGTCTTGGCAATGCGATACGTTGTGACGCTTTGTGTAATTGATAGTGATTGGTTAGCTTTAAAGGGTTATATCTTTTAATTGGAGCCTCAAATCAAAAACAGAGTCTAGACTTTTTATTCGGAATTTTATCCTCTATAAACGTGTAAATTTTGGCAACGACCTTTTGAAACATCGTGCGTGCGTGCGTTTCTTGATGCTCTTCATTCAAGACTATAACTGTCATTTCAGTTGTTTTGATATAAAGTTTTGTGGCTACTAATTTGTTATTTAATCTATCAGCACTTTTCAATCTGTGATTATTTTATTTTATGATTTTCATTAATGTAGAAAAATTATGTATTTGAGATTAATTCACACATTTTTATTATGTAGAATTATCTGTATTTGAGATTAATTCACATATTTCTTGATGCTCTTCATTCAAGACTATAACTGTCATTTCAGTTGTTTTGATATAAAGTTTTCATACAATCTTAGTTGTATAAATTTCATAATGCCACAAAAAAGAGGGAACTCTTTAGATAAATTAATTCCTGCTACTAAAAGATTGCATTTAATTTGAGAAAATGAAATAATATAAGATCGACAAATCAACAGAATTCTAATAGAGACGAAGGGAATATTTGGAAAGGCACATATTTCAAACGGAAAATGTATCTATATGGGAAAGATTTTCAGAATATATTGAAGAAAATTCTGAATATCTTCTAAAAGGTTATAATTTAAAGAAAAAAGAAATTTCAGTACAACACCCTGAAACTGCCTGGGCAATGATGGGTACAGATCTGCTAATATTTTTTTTTAAATGTATGATTCCTGTTAACTTGAATATCAATTTCTGAGGTAATCAAATACTTCAGATTCTGAATATCTTCTAAAAGGTTATAATTTAAGGAAAAAAGAAATTTCAGTACAACAACCTGAAACTGCCTTGGCAATTATTTATAATATTTTTTATAAATGTATGATTCCTGTTAACTTGAATATCAATTTCTGAGGTAATCAAATACTTCAGAAAATGATATTCAAAGCCAATAAGCAAAAAACAAATAGCACTAATTAAGCAAGTAAGAGGCTAAGGTTCAAAATATAAACTTTAATCACTGAAACATTTTCAGCTGCTCACACAGCCCTGAATTGTTTGAATGTACTTTCTATGTTTTTTTGTAATGAAAAGAATTTTTGTATTTATACTGATGTAAACTGTTGAAGAGAGAGAAACTAGTTTATAGAGTTGGTTTAAATAAAATTTTATATAAGTCAACTCTATAAATTGATTTGCTTTCCTGCATATCCATTGATGATGACTTTATTAAGTTTAAAGTGCTCTAGAGTTGTATTTAGAGCTTTAATTAAATGAGTTTTCTATTTAATCTGTGATAGTCTCTTACATTTAATATAATAAGAAAGTAGATAGTACTTAATGATTTGATTATCAAATATTATATATTATAAAGTTAAAAAAATTAAGTTACTTAATTTTATATTACACTATTTTAGGTAAAATCAATCAATTCAGAATGTGTGAAAGTTATTGTTAGGTGTCGCCCTATGAGTGAAAAGGAAATTGCAGAAGGATATGATAGGTATTTACATACTAATGATTGAAATATTCAACTTTGTTATAAATTAATTAAATGTCACTAATGAAATGCTTATACAAATCTTGAATTTTCTTATTTTAGAGTTGTTGATATGCATCCAGAAAGAGGTGTTGTAGAAGTTAGAAATCCTAAAAATATTAATGGAGAACCATACAAACAATTTACATTTGATGCTGTATTTGATTGGAAGTAAGTATAGATTATATTAATGTTTATTATCTGTGGTTTTTATTGGATTTAAATGATCCAATTGAAAAATGCCAGAAATGAGAATTTTTGTTTTGCTATATTGACATGTTTCAGTTTTATTAAATGATTACATATTTTTGGCTAAAGTTTAGATAATTTCTGGTATGGCATCTTATATATGTAAGAAGTTCTGAATGAAAAGAAATGTATTGCAGTTCAGTCACAAAATGTCAGATTTAATAATCACCATAGTCTTAAAGGCAATTATCCCACTGATTAAGGAGGACAACATCCTTCCTAATTAGTGGGATAGTTGTTTTCAAGACTGTAGTGATTACTTTTAAACCTGATTTTTTATACTTTATTCTCTGTTCATAGAATTCCTTTCCCATTATTCCAACTTACATAGATCCATAGGTCTTTATATAGGTTAATTTTAGTTAAGACCAGGCTTGAACCCAGCCTCCTTCAAGACTGTAGTGATTACTTTTAAACCTGATTTTTTAAACTTTATTCTCTGTTCATAGAATTCCTTTCCCATTATTCCAACTTATATAGATCCATAGGTCTTTATATAGGTTAATTTTAGTTAAGACCAGGCTTGAACCCAGCCTTCTCTTGAAAAAATTGAAGGTGTGATATTCAGAATTGAATCTTGATTCGCCAACATAATAAACAACTGTTTTACCATGCAGCTTATGCACTTATTATTTAATATAACTATATTTAATGTTAAGTCTTTGTGACTCACTAGTACACTATAATTATATGCTCTAACATACATAGATTTGATTTAAATAGGATTTTGTAGAATGATCCATCTGCCCATACTATATATTAATCCTGGGATAATCAAATGTTAATTGATTTCACAGTATCAAACTAATTATCCATTATTGATGATCAACTTCTATACTACAACTGCTGTTGAAGTAGAAGAAACAAAATTATCTTAGTAAGATATTGTAAAGGGCACAGTCAAATACCTTTATTGTTATTCATCATAACTCTTGATGGCTGAAGATTTGTGATTTTGCATCTGTGAATTTACTATAAAGCACATTTTTGGATGCCCTTATTTTACTTCCAATATTAACTGCATTTTAGTCATTCTGTTTTTAATTACTTGAACATTATTGCAATTTTAATTATACTGCTCTTATTTTTTTATTAAATAGTGGTGTTTTACATGATATTTAATTTTTCTTTTAACATAGTTTGTCATACTTTTACGTGAATTTGTCCTTTTACAATATTTTTATTCATTAAATTTTTATAGTTACTTTTTTGTTGGAATAGTTACTGTGTTATAAAAGCATACTTGATTTCATCAAGTATGCTTTTATATAATTTTTTCAGTGTTATCAATTACTTTTTAACTAGTCTTGCTTTCTACAACTCCTTTTACATACTATTTTTGTTTTTATGAATAGTGGTTCAGTTTGGCCTATGTAATCCTGTATCACAAAATCAAAGTTAAACCTCAAACCAGTCATTACTGACACAGTTATGTAATGGGTAATTAATTGATTGTGAAATACAATGAGATATAGTAATAATCAGAAAACTTCAATTAGTTTGAACTTTTCCTTAGTATTGTTGATTTAATTTTTTGAAAACACTTAAGTTTCAGCAACTTCAAATATAATTATTGCAATAAAATATGTTAAATTTGCATAATTTGTTTTATACAAATAAAGTTTTTGCAAAAATCAAAATTTTTTGACAAATTTGTGTAAAAATTCACACAGTATTTAAGAACAAGAAACAACAAACAAGATCAAAATTGTATTGTACCATTTATTATTTTATTTTTTATTCTTAAATATTAGTGTGTGATTTTTTGTAAATATAAATTTATCAATAAACTAATTTGTAAAAATTTCATTAATTAAAGAGACTTGTTTTCCCTTTTTTAATTAAAGTTAAAACAAAAGACAAAAATGCCTTTCATATTCTTATTTATTATAAAAAAATGAATAATTATAAAGTTTTCTTTTAGTATTTTTGTTTTAGTATTGCTGTTTTAATAATTTCATTTTTAATTTCAGTGCAAAACAAACCGATCTTTATGATGAAATATTTCGCCCTTTAGTTGAATCTGTTTTGGAAGGATTTAATGGAACAATATTTGCTTATGGACAAACTGGAACTGGGAAAACTTACACAATGGAAGGTATGAATTTTTTCATTTTTTTTCTTGAAAGAAACTCTTTTAAATATAATCTATAATATCTATGAAAGTCTAATCAAAAATTACAAGTTACATAAAATTTTTGTTCATTATGGAATTGCTGCTCAGATTAAAGAATTTTTACAAGTAGAATGTTAAAAAAAAATTTTAAATATATATTATTTTATGTATTGCAATATCAGGAATAAATTTATTTTAAATATGTAAAAAACAAACAATCAAAATAAAATAAATAAAATATAAACATCATACATATGATTTATTGATGATAGACTAAATAATTAAGTTATTTTATCAAAATCATATAATATGGTGTTTATATAATTTTGATAAGCATTCCAGGAAACAAAACTGAAAAAACTTCAGTGTGAGATTGATACTCCACTTCTGAATTATTAAACTGTTGAATCATTAGCATTTTCAGTACTTTTAATTTCATTTGCATCTCACTATTTTAGCTACAGAGCCAAAATTTGTGAAAAAAATAAAATTAAAAAAATAATGCTTACATTTTTAGAAAGGCATTAAAAAATGCTATTAATTGAGAAAATTTAAAAAGATTTTAATATAAATTAAGCATGATATGATGATTTTTGCAAATTGATTAAGCTTAATTTTAATTAATTGATGTCACACTATTAAAAGTGAAAATTGGCTTCTCTGGCACTGAAAAGGTTAAAGAATAACAAAATAATATCTTCACATTCTGATACAGAAAAAGCAATCAGTTGTTATTACAAACGAGAAATTGAGAGTCACTAATTCAGTCTTTGCAAACTACACACACTGCTCTAGTGGCAAACATCTTTATACTAGCAACTTCAACTCCCTCCACATTCTGATACAGAAAAAGCAATCAGTTGTTGATATTACAAACGAGAAATTGAGAGTCACTAATTCAGTCATTGCAAACTACACACACTGCTCTAGTGGCAAACATCTTTATACTAGCAACTTTTTTAAGTCCTCTGTTCAACTCATTTACATGCAGTTGTGCAACAACTTCAATTTTTAGTTTACAGATAAAACAACAATTCATGTCATCCTCTACATTTTGATGATAATTGTTTACTGATTATAAATCATTGATAAGAGATTATTCTTCAATTCTTGAATTGGATCAATGATATTAATTTAGATTAGATGACTTTGTGTGACGAGAGTTCATCGGGGAAGATGGAATTTTAATTTCGTAACTCATAACTTAAAACTTTTGAAATGGAGGATATTAAATGTAAGTTAACTATTAAACTAAACATAATACTTCAAATAATAATAAATAATAAACAATAATAAAAACATGGAAGAATAAATAAAAATAACTTAGGACAGATCACTGTTAAATCTTCACAACTGTATGAATGTTTTATTATTATTTGCAAATCATTTCCTAAGTTAGTCATTTTTATAATACTTAATACTTTAAAATACACTATAATAATCTTCTGTAAAATTAAATATCTAATTATATTTTTTTTGTATAAACTGAGTATTTTTGTATATGTTTGATTATCCAAACTATCTAATTAACTGAGCAATCATGGTCAAATTAGTTTGGATAATTGATACTCTTCTATATGTATGTGTGTTTTTGTGCATATTTTATAAATAGTTGCAACAATTCATAACACAAACCAACAAATTTATATTCAGAATTTTGTAATAATGATATAGTGTAATAATCCAAAATGTTTGAGTTCTCATTTTCTATAAATATATGTGTGTTATTTTATTTATATATATATATATATACATACATCATTTTACAGTGTTTTACTAATAAAATGAATGACAGTCTTGAAAAACTGAAGATGTGAGACTCCAAACTGAATCTGGATCCTCCAAGTTGCTAAGCTAATGCTTTACCATGTGGCTATCCATATGAGATTTTTAGGTGTAGCACTATTGTGAACTTAATGTATTGATAGTGTAAATGTGTTTTTAGGCTTTTATATACACTAGCAAATGAAAAAAGGCTGTGATTTGGAATGTAACCATTGTATTACTTTAATATGCCTGTATTTTAAAATGTGATCATAATCATTTATTTGATGTAGCACTATTGTGAACTTAATGTATTAATAGTGTAAATGTGTTTTTAGGCTTTTATATACACTAGAAAATGAAAAAAGGCTGTGATTTGGAACATAACCATTGTATTACTTTAATATGCCTGTATTTTAAAATGTGATCATAATCATTTATTTAGAAATTGTATATTATGTTAATAATGCTTAAATAGAAGTAGTTTTTCTATTAAAAGAAATATTTTTCTGATAATTTTTCAAGTAAAAGTTATCTGAAAAACATCTAAATTTTATATGAAAACATCTTTGATAAATATGATTAACTTGTATTTCTTTTAGATTATTTTATACATTAAAAATAATAATATAAATTATATCTTATGATTTTCATGTTGAATTATTTTTCACAGGAGTAAGAAATGATCCAGAGAGAAGAGGTGTTATTCCTAATTCTTTTGAACATATATTTAATCATATAGCTCGTTCACAAAATCAACAATATTTAGTGAGAGCATCATTTCTCGAAATTTATCAGGTATTAATTTTTTAATGATATTTCAAATAAATTAGCCTATTTTTAATGCAATAAATTTGATCTTTCCTAAAATTAATATGAATAAATTTATAATTTTAAACAACAGTAGAAGTTTAAATAGTTAAAGTAATTGGGGATCTAAGTAAATATAAATAATCTAAAATCTAGATAAATTCTTAAAAATTCAGCAGTTTTCAGAATTCAATTTATTCTATATATTTCGGTATTTTTTATTTTAACTACTAATTAACAGCACTTATATATATATATATATTTTTATGTTTTCTTTACTTTGATCTCTCTTTCTTATACTTTATTGTTTGTCTTTATCTTTTGACTTTGGGGATATTCCATAAAATGAACAGTCAATTCCCATTTTGATTTTCACATTGAATCTAACCAAAAATTTACTATTAGTCATAATATAAACTGATATTTTTCAAAAAAACAAAAATAGGAATCAAAAACAAAAATGTCCAAATAAAAATGATGTGCATTATGCTTATAAAATATTAAACAAGATTTAATTAAAAATATTAAATAGTATTTTGACTGCATAAATAGACTATATAAGCAATTTTGAAATATGCATTATTATTATAATGAAATAATTCAAGACTTCTTGAAACATTGATTGAAGCAAAATTTTTGGATGAATTAGAACAATAAAGAAGTGATGTTACATATAAATATATTTAAACTTTTAAATAAGAATAAAATATTTAAATAAACAGTTTTGACAAATGATGTAAAAAAATATTCTGAGAAATGCGATATTCATATTCATTATATAATAATTATTAATGATTTATGAAGAAATTTAGTAATTGTTTGTCTGTTTGTTTTGATATTCATTGAAATGTGCTGCACATACATTTAATCAACCACTAAATATTTCTAATAAATAAAAGAAGTGAGTTGTTGTCCATGTTATCATTTCAAATATATTTTCTTCTAATATGGGAAACATCTAATTTCTATTTATGTCATGTTTCAAGAAATAGTTTATATTTATATCAAATATTAATTTATATTTTCACTAATTCTGTTCAATTATTAGTTGTTGTCCATGTTGTCATTTCAAATATATTTTCTTCTAACATGGGAAACATCTAATTTCTATTTATGTCATGTTTCAAAAAATAGTTTATATTTATATCAAATATTAATTTATATTTTCACTAATTCTGTTCAATTATTTTTAGTTATGAAATTTTAATACTAGAATAATTACTCTATTAGAAAATTGTATTGTTTTTTGCCTGTTAGGGAGTATCTCAGAAACCATAGCATAAAGACATGTATATAGATATGAAATACATTATTTTTATAACATGCATTTTAAGAAAGCAATAAAATAATAAATAAAGTGAATAATGAAATGTATAATTCAATGAAAAATCAGCACACTATGCAGTTATAAGCTCAAACCTTTATTCAACGTCCTTAAACGTTGACGTTTTCGGCGTATCTATACGCCAAAAACTTTAGCGTTTAAGGACGTTGAATAAAGGTTTGAGCTTATAACTGCATAGTGTGCTGATTTGTAGTTATAAGCTCAAACCTTTATTCAATGTCCTTAAACGCTAACGTTTTCGGCATATCTATACGCCGAAAACATTAGCGTTTAAGGACGTTGAATAAAGGTTTGAGCTTATAACTGCATAGTGTGCTGATTTTTCATTGAATTAGATATTAAGTAGAAAGCAGTTTAAAAAGAATAATGAAATGTATTATTGACAGACCTCTCTAGAAGTTTTTCACTCCATTTACTCATTGTTTTTACATCAGCATGTTTGTGGTGGCATAAATTTGGCATACACTATTTTAAAATTTGACATTTTTCAATATCTGAGAAGTGCCAAATATAAAATATGTATTTCAGAAAGCTTACTATAATTGATTTATATATTGGAAATGAGAGAGATTTGTTATGTTCCATCATTTTTCCATTGACTTTTATTTTTGCATATTAATTAGACTTAATTTTTATTAATTGCCAGTATATGATTATAGGCAGAAATTGACATGTGCAGCACTCAAGAGGTTAAAACGACAGCTAAGTGCCATTTTAATCCCTTTTAAGGTTAAGGTTCTTTTCTAAAATGTTGAAAGAAGTTTTATCTAAGGAGCAGTGTTGGAAGATAGGAGTTTATGGTTTGGTTTGTTACTGCAGCTAGATGCTCTTTGAGATGGGTTTTGAACTTGTAGCAAGTTTTGCTAATATAGTAGAATAGTTGATCTCAGGTGCATTGTAAACAATAGATAACATTATTGAATTCAAGAGGGTTATTTGCTATAGTTGTCAGAGATAAACTCTGTAAAGCCCTGTATTTATGTTTTTATTAATTTACACAAGAAAACTGATCGATCCTATTTTCTTTAAGAATGTCTTTCTCACCAAATTATCATTATCAATAAAGTCTTCAAACAGGAAAATTTTTAATTGCCCTTGTTTATTTACAAAAAATTCAGTCCTCTTCCTTTGTCTATTTTATAGTATGTCTTTCTCACCAAATTATCATTATCAATAAAGTCCTCAAACAGGAAAAATTTTAATTGCCCTTGTTTATTTACAAAAAATTCAGTCCTCTTCCTTTGTCTATTTTATACTTAAATCAGCCAGAACAGATAAATTCCTAATGGAATGCAACAAATTAACTTTATAGTTCAGAAGACTATTATTTATATTAATGGCATTTTATATTTTTCTATCAGTAGTACAATAGAAAAATATAAAATGCCATTGATATCAAATGCAAAAAATGTTCTTTTATACTATAAAGTTAATTTGTTGCATTTTATAAGGAACTTATCCATTCTCATTAGTTTAAGTGTAAAAAAGATAAATGAATAGAACTGAATAAGCCATAAATGGTTTTGTAAATAATTGAGAATAATTAAATTTTTTCCTGCTGAAGTCTTTTTTGATATTAATAACTTGAAAACTATGATAAAACAAATACACCCATACCTCGCTATACGGCCGCTCTTTATACGGCATTTCGCTATAACGGCCTTTTTTGATATTAATAACTTGAAAACTATGATAAAACAAATATTCAACAGCAGTTGTATTTTGTAATGCCATAATGAGGCCATTGAAGGTTTTATGTTTTATCCTCCAGTTTCCTGTATATGTTAGTGTAATATAGATACAGAACTTTATTTTTAAAAGATTATTGTATATAAGTATTTCTAATGTTAAATTACTGTTTTATTTTTATAAGTTCTCTTAATGTAAAATCTAAAATAAAAACAAACAAACAAGCCTATTCAACAAGATTGTACTGTTTTTGAATAATCAGTTTTGGCTATCCATGTAGCCTGCCAATTAAACTACTTACCTGTTTTATTTTATCACTGAGTTTAGTTAACTGAATTACAGTATACTCTCTTAACATTCTAATAGCAAATACAAAAGCATTTTTTAGATTCAGAAGAGAAATATTAGAAGCTAATGGATGATTAAAAAAATTTGGCTTTTGTAAAACATAAATATATACTTGGTATACTTTAAACTACTGCTATTTACCCTTTAATCAACTTTAAAATAAAACGAAAGCACTTACTGCAGTATAGGAAAAAACTTCTAATCATAAATTGAACTAACGTTTTCTTGAATCTTGAAAGTTCCGAAAGAATTCAAACCTGAAGATGGCGAAAAGCGCCGAAAACGTTAGTTCAATTTATGATTAGAAGTTTTTTCCCATACTGCAGTAAGTGCTTTCATTTTATTTTAAAGTGCATAAATATATTTTATTTTATCATAAGGAGTTAAATATAATGTTAGATCCCTACTAAGGGATCCCTACTAACGAATTTTAATCATGTTATTTTGGATACTTTTTGATCCTTTGTCTTTTTTTCTTGGCACAAAGCTTAATCTGCTGAATGTGATTTCTCAATTGGAATCTGCTGAATTGTTTCTCCTCCCCTTCTATTTAAAAATTTTTCTTCAGTTTACATAAAACAATAAAATACATGAAATAATAGAAAGTAGGAATTACTTTACATTGATACTTTGTAACACAAATTCTTAAATTTCCAAGTCAACTTTCAAATAACTGCATATGAATATCAAAAAATTAGATATATGTCTTACATTTTAGGACAAATGTATCTTCAAATATGTTACATTAGTCTTTACTTTTCAAATAATTAATCATAAGCATTTTATATATATTATAAAAAAAATTCTCTGTGATTAAAAATCTTTAGTCATAGATAAAGTAGGTATTGATATTCACACTGTAAAAATTTACAGTGTGTGATATTGTTTTGCACGACTTCTCTCACATCATTTATCATCACAAATATACTACATTTATTTCTCTTCCTAACAACATATTGGAATTTATGAGTGCTCCCTAAGACTATTTTTTACAAATTTGGTATCTCTATTTTTTCTTATTCACCAAGAACAATTTATAAGTAGATGATATTATTTTAGCACAGGATATGTAGAAAATATGGGAAACATTATTGGAACAAAAATGTTTATAATACTATTTTACTTTTCACTTTTCTTCTTAAATTTAATTAATAAAAATTCAACAGCTCAATCTGGTGAAAAACAACATAAAATTTAAATTTATTACCGTAGAACTTTCGGCTTAATTAAGCCATCATCAGTGGTTGATTCTTTTTTACAATTTTTTACAAATTGCAAAAAAGAATCAACCGCTGATGATGGCTTAATTAAGCCGAAAGTTCTACGGTAATAAATTTTGGTATTGATATTCACACTGTAAAAATTTACAGTGTGATATTGTTTTGCACGACTTCTCTCACATCATTTATTATCACAAATATACTACATTTATTTCTCTTCCTAACAACATGATGGAATTTATGAGTGCTCCCTAAGACTATTTTTTACAAATTTGGTATCTCTATTTTTTCCGAACTCCATGATAAATATTTCAAAGGGTGGGATCCGAGACTCGAACCCGGCTTCAGAGTAGAAAACCGAAGCGATTCCACGCAGCCAATCTGACCAACCACTCATATGTTATGGATTAAAGAAGTCATCCAAAAAATACATATTAGCGAAAGCAGTTATTTTGTAATTAACAGAATTCTTTCCTAAAACGGAGAAAAAGTATGTTGAGACATATGTTTAAAATATTCATTACGTTATATTAAAATACGAAAACGGAGAAAAAGTATGTTGAGACATATGTTTAAAATATTCATTACGTTATATTAAAATTTCGTAAATGGCATTTTCATAAATAAGGGGCTGTTTCTATTACGAAAATTTTCTAAATCTTAAAATAATAATAATAAAACATCCAGGTGACTGATATAGTTTATGAAAGCACTTATGGTAAATCACAAAATTATCAATTTTTTTCCTTCAAGTTGGAATGAGTAAAATTATATGAATTTTAATTTCACATTTCATAAAACTAAATTTTTTCTATAATGTATTATTTAATATACAGTACCAGGGTGCGGCTCGTGTATAGGCACTGCGGATCTGCAGCACCCCCAATTTTTCTCGATATATAAATATATTTATTAATTTATTTATATTTGCTTGTAATATTTAATTTTATCAACAGCAACCCTATACAATTCTCTTATTTTGTATAAAAAATAAAAATCTCTTGTAGCACTTATGAGAGCGAAGACTCTAGTGGCACTGTGTTTACTATAGAACTGTGGGTAAGTTCGGAAATACTAACCGGTCAGTTAGTACGGTTGCGGTGACATACGTCATCGTAGCACTTATGAGAGCGAAGACTCTAGTGGCACTGTTTACCATAGAACCGTGGGTAAGTTCGGAAATACTAACCGGTCAGTTAGTACGGTTGCGGTGACATACGTCATCGGTAATCTTCGTTCCAGGTTTATTTGTGAGTACGAGAATAGAAAATCGGTTACATTCAACAAGATGG
>AYEL01079139.1:0-17998 GCA_000484575.1 Olivierus martensii
CCAATTAAGCGTTTAAATTTTGTATTAGTTTATTAGTTTGGTTTTCGTTCTTTGAGATTTGTCCCAATTAACCGGTGTCCCAATTAAGCGGAATCCACTGTATGTATTCCGCTTAATTGGGACACCGGTTAATGATAAACAATATTTTTCATGAAACAAAACAAAAAGAATATATTTTATTTTTAATTAATTTTCGCAAGTAAATATTTAAATTATAACAATTATTATAAATTATAGCAATCATTATGTACATTATTTCACAATTTTAAGAAAAATTTCTTGTTACAGAATTATGGTGTTTATACAGTATTATAATCCCACTTTCTTCTTATTTACTGATCAAATTATTTTTTAACGGTTTAATTTTATTGTATAAGAGCCTCTTGGGCCAAACAAAAAAAATTTAAAAAAATGCTGTATCAGTCATTTTCTAAATATTGCTTTTTAATATATTGATATAACCAATTTTAACGCCATAAATATTTAAATATATATATATATCATTAATAATAAAAATACTGTATGTTATTATTTACAATTTTCTTCCCATTTTTTAAAAGAAGTAAAATTTAATTAAAATAAAAATTGCTTAATCATCTGGTTGCTTTTGTTTGCGAAAGATGTATCAATGTTAATGTCATTGAGCCTATTACGTCATATTTGATTTATAAAAGTTATTTTCTCTACATCATTATATAATAAGCATAAAAATATATAGCGAATCAAATTACTTAAAAAGAAAACAGTTCATTGGTTTAAACTATCAAAAAGAGTTTTAAGAAGCACGATTCTGGACATAATCGCTCTATACGAGAGTGTAACCAGACATCATTTGATACTTGGGGTCACGTCATACTTTCTTAGGAAAGGGCTAGAATTTCTGTGAAATTTTCAGCTAGCATAGTTTCAAGGGTACCGATAGATTATTTCGAAAGCGTATTAATTATTTTCTTCTTTTAATAAATAGTAACTATGCAGATTTTTATATAATTTGTAGTAAAGGTCGAGATATGCGATAACTGGTAACAGTTAACAAATGCTTAAGAATAGTAACAAATTTAGATTTGTCACATGACGGAAATCGACCTATTAACGAACGAATAAATTAACCTGATATTAAATCCGAAGAAAAAGTAGATAGAAGATACGTGACGTTTATATTAAATCTCGCGCTGAACTCTCGTCCAATAGCAAATCGATTTGTCACGTGAGTGTTATTTATAATACGCGTTAGTATAGATTGGACTTTATTAAAAGTAGGAAGTCGAGGAAACTTCGACGATTTGTAAGTATAATAAATATTTTATTTTATATTATTTTTTATCACGTGTAGTAAACATATTAGTCTGCCGAAAATATATAAAATGACTTATATTTAATATCGTTATTGAACTTTTCTTTCGGAACTTAAATATCATTTTGTAAGACGACCTTTGGTCTTACAATTTACGACAATGACAAATACGAAATCTGTCTTCTATGATTTCAGCAATTAATTATGTAATACTGTATCTATGATTTCCCAATAAGTTACAGTAATTTAATTGCTTAATTTTATTTTATAAATTTTTTATTATATTCAGTTTTAAAATGTTCATGATGAAAAAGCCAAAATTAAGCGAAAGAATCTAATATGGGAAATTTTTCTTAAAACTAGATGTTTTGTTTGTTGCTGTTAAGTAGAACGTTATTTTTTTTCTCGACTACAACTGAAAGCGTGTCTCTTTTTTGCAGTGATAAGTGTCAGTTTCAGTTAGATGCACTGCAAAGTTTATCACCATTACTGTGGAGTCTACATTCCTGATTTTTTTCCTTTAATTCATATGTCGAAACTTTTTCCAAAAAAATGCATGATTACAATTCAATTTTTTTTATTATTGTTTTAAAATTTTATTCCTTAAAATATAATAATTGTCATATTATTTTTATCCTTATTAATTACTAATTTTCTATATCTGTAATAAAATTTCGAATAATAATATTATTTCTGTTTTCGTATAGAAAAATGAACATTCAGTAACATAGGATTTTTATAAATTTATAATAATTATTCTACTATAATAATAATTTTATACTCTACTTGAAAACCAAATAAATGGGATTATAGTTTGATTTCATTGTTAATCAAACTATTTCATCTATTCATTAATTTATTAATTAATTAAAATGGTTGTTTATATGCTGTAAAAATCAAATATTCTCTAGAATTATATTTTCATAGTATTATAAGAAATTCAGGAATATAACGTTGAATCAATTATCAATAGAATATTAATATTAAAAGTGAATGATAGTGCAATTAAAGGTTAATTTTTATAAAATTATTCTCTTTTTTTAAATAAAACTTTTGAAAACTATTTTTTCCCCAGTTTTTTATATAATTCATAAAAATTCGAGTAAAAATATTATTCAGAAGTTTCATTTTTAACTAAGAAAATAATTTTATAAAACTAATCTCTTGTAGCGTCATTCTCTCTTTATGTTCATATTAAATGTTGACAATTCAAAATGATAATTCGAAAATTATTATAATGATATGAAAAAATATATTTATAGTTCTTAAAAATATTTGATTTTTACGTATAAGCAAGCTTCTTACTTATTACTACTTCAGAATACTATTATCTTATATACATAGTTACATGTGATTCATTTCATTATGTAACTTGTATAAAAGCAAGCTAATATGACCTTTGATAAGATTGCTACGCATTTTATTTTTAATCTGATTTTTTTCACTTTCTAGAGAAATCTATAATGATTTCTCCAAAATTGTAAGTTTTACTCTATTTCGATTCGTTGAAACCCACATTTTATTATTCATGAGTTTCACATACTAAACCTATTTTAGTGATGAAAGTTTTTATCTTAACAGGTTCATGGTAGAGTTCATCGTTCTCGATCTTACTGAAAACTTATCTAGTACATCAGTTGTTTTTCTTACGTTTTCCTAGATTTATAAATTTTTGGGAAAGAAAACCTTTCAAATTCGTGCTTAAATCGTGTACAATACTTTAATACTTTATGTTGTTAATTAAACTTACTATTAATGTACATGATATGTCTTGTATAATTCGGGCATAATCATATTTAATTACAGATTTATAAGTGCAATGATTGCTTTATTGTTTATAAGAATATTAGATAATTCTGAATTTTTATTTTTTAAATAATAATGTTAGTTAACATATTTTTTATTTTTAATCGACAGAATAAAACAAGATGCCAGAGAATACTCCTTCCGTTCAAAATGGTTCATCGCCACCTTCCAAAAACGGCCATTTAAATAACACGATTGATCACGTATTGGTTACAGGAGGTGCGGGATATATAGGCTCCAAATTAGTTCCACTCTTACTTCAACAGAATTATAAAGTAACTGTTTACGACCTATTCAATTTTGGAATATCGCCTCTGTTGTCACACGTAACCAATCCTAATCTGATATTATTAAAAGGTGATATCAGAGATAAGTTTAAATTGGAAATGGCTCTTAAAGAAGTCGATGCCGTCATTCATTTAGCAGCAATTGTTGGTTATCCGGCTTGTGAAAAAGATCCTGAACTGGCTCGTAACGTGAACGAAAATGGAACCCAGTGCTTAGTTGGATGTATAAAACCTCATCAGAAATTAATATATGCGTCGACTGGTTCGTGCTATGGTGCTGTAGAAGGGATTTGCACGGAAGAGTCCAAAATATCTCCACTAACTCTATACGGAGCTACCAAGGCCAAGGGAGAAAGTCTCGTTCTTAGAAGTGGTGGAGTAGCTCTTAGATTGGCTACTGTTTTTGGCGTATCGCCACGAATGCGTCTAGATTTGCTAATTAATGACTTGACGATGAAAGCCTTGACCGTCAAATATTTAGAATTATATGAAGGATCTTTTCGTCGTACATTTCTGCACGTTAAGGATGCTAGTTTGGCTTTTCTCTTTGCCCTGAGACATTACGATATCATGAGAGGTGAGGCTTTTAACGTAGGCGACGAAACTATGAATATGACAAAGTGGCAAGCGGCTGTTATTATTCAGGAAGTCGTTCCAGATTGTGTTATTATGCAATCCGATTGCGGTGAAGATAAAGATAAAAGAGATTATGCCGTTTCATACGCTAAAATGGCAAAATTAGGATTCAGATCGACTGTTACTCTTAGAGAAGGGATAGAAGAACTGGTTAGAGTTATTCCGCAAATGTCACCCAATGAAATAGCACTTAGTAAAAATGTGTGAATAAGTATGAATTGAAGAATTATTCCATTTTAAAATAAATATTTGTAACAATTTCAGATTTCATAAAAATATCATTTAAAATTTTCATATCATGTTGTACATTGAATGGAGGCTGTTGTAATAAATGATATAGTTTTGCGGTAAATAAAATTATTGAATTAAATTTTCTCAAAATATTATATAAAGAAAAAAATCTAGTGAATAAAACATTTTAGATTAATTCTAGATTTAATCACGATAAAAATAGATTTGTAAAGTTAATAGATAAAAAATCAGTTGTAAGATGATGCGAACATGTTTCTGAATAGTAGGGTATAACAGAATGTTGTAGCTGTTCTGCTCAATTTTTTGCTAAAATCATCATCATGAAATTGTAAACTGATTAGGTTTTAATAATAATAATAATTAAGCAGATTTCCAGTTTTATGGATCAATTTTCGTTTATTTGCAACTAAAAATTTGAAAAACGAAATAAGAAATTATGTATTGATTTGTGTTATATACGAATGTTTTATATTAAAGCTTAAATAATAGTATTCAGTATAAGTATAAATAAAATTATATTCTGAAATGTTTCACTTCATTTTCCAAATTTGAAGTACTGTATTCTCTGTTAACTTCCAGCTTCACTCATTTAAAAACAGCGGAAGTTGAAACTTCTGTGATATTCTCTTAATATATCTTGAACTATTTATCGAATTTTCATGGAATTTGGCAAGGTTGATTTCGATAGCACACAATTGATCCTTTATTTTCAGCCATTTAAAAATGGCGAACACAAACTTTAAAGATTCGTATGATATTATTGATAGTACTGATTGTTTATTCATGTAAAAAATCAGTCATTTACTTAAAAATTTTGATTTATTTTAATGTGAATTGAACATTATGTTAATATTAACTTATTTTAAACATAAATCATCTGTCATATTGAATGTTGTTTAAATTTTTATCAAATTAATTTTGCGGAAGCGCTTTTATACAAGCAGTTCTTGTCTATTTTCCGAATATTTCCGTTATTTAGAGAAGATTAAAGATACGCATTTAAAATACATCATTAATCTATAGGAAATGCAGATTTGACAATTTTCTTTTACTGTATGATTTTGCGCCGCTTTCTACTCAATGAGTAAGCGGCGGGAATTATCCACCACGGGTCGCCCATACCCCTCTGATAATAGGATCAGCCGTCAGGTGAAGGATGAGATTAAACGAACTGGCCCGGATCTCTCCTGAAAAAACTGGAGATCCAGAAATTGAGCCTGAATCCTCTAGAGTGGAGGCATAGCACACTTCTACCACAGTTATTCGGCCGATATTCTTATCCCATTAATAAAAATGACAGTGTTCAGGAAGCGCTGTTTTTAAGCAGTGATTTACAAAAAATTTTGATCGAGATAATTTTTTAGCAAAATAATTCTAAATCAAAATTTCCACGGTATTTTTCTTGTGCAGTTTCACGCTGCTTTCCACTATATAGGGTCAGCCGGATGGCAGCGTGGTAAAGCTGTGGCTTACTACCCTGGAGGATCCGAGTCCCACACCTCCAGTTTTTCAGGAGGAGTCCGGACCCGGCCCATTGAATCCATCCTTCAACCATCCGGTTGATCCCATCATGGGTGCTGGCCAGCCTATGATGGGTTCTATAAGTGGCCGTCACCAGATACAGAATATCCTATGAGGATATGGCGGCTTAACATAACAAACCCAAAAATCCACAATGTAGGTACGAAGCAGTAATTTACAAAAAATTTTGATCGAGATAATTTTTTAACAAAATAATTCTAAATCAAAATTTCCACGGTTTTTTTCTTGTGCAGTTTCACGCTGCTTTCCACTATATAGGGTCAGCCGGATGGCAGCGTGGTAAAGCTGTGGCTTACTACCCTGGAGGATCCGAGTCCCACACCTCCAGTTTTTCAGGAGGAGTCCGGACCCGGCCCATTGAACCCATCCTTCAACCATCCGGTTGATCCCATCATGGGTCTGGCCAGCCTATGATGGGTTCTATAAGTGGCCGTCACCAGATACAAAATATCCTATGAGGATATGGCGGCTTAACATAACAAACCCAAAAATCCACAATGTAGGTACTAAACTCATCTTATATATTGTAACTATCTACAAAAGCCGTCTCCCTGCTCCACCAAAGAAGGCACTATAAGGGATAAAATCTCCGAGATCGAATTCGACTTTAATAATAACCAAGCCTATGAATGCAGATATGCCTAACACTCCTAGGTTCACAATGACGAAAAGCGAATAGTTTCTACGCGGCAAATCCGCTGACTATGACACTACTTAATATTTTACAGTGGTGATTACCAAACTTTTTTAATCGTGCACTTCTTTAACCTACGCAGCCGCCACACTACAGATCTATCGGCTCCATCCGTCCTCCGTGCACAGGTTTTGCAAAGCAATTGGGATTGTCCGAGAAATACGACAAAACCGCCATTACCTCTCAGTCCCAGAAGGAGCGAAAACATAAAGAGGCTAAATCTTGATGATTGCACAACAATGAGTTCTCCCGTTACAGGAGAACTCCAGAATCATGCGCTACCGCTACGTAATAACGCCACAGCCAACCGAAAGGCTCAAACTTGATCCAAGCCGAGATATTTATTTACTCTTCTCCTGATAAATATACGAAACTTTACGAAGGAAGAGCACTAAAGACGGATATCTTCCCCCCGTCTGAAATGGGCGAGAGAATTTCCCCGCTTCGTTTCTGATGCAGCCTAAGTGCAGCCTAAAAGAACCTCCGCAGACTGTCATGGAACAATATGGAGTGGCGTCATAAATTGACCTAGAACGTCGGCCGGATTGGCCGCGTGGAAACGCTGCGGCTTTCCACTCTGGAGGACCCGGGTTCGTCTGAAATGGGGGAGAGAATTTCCCCGCTTCGTTTCTGATGCAGCCTAAAAGAACCTCCGCAGACTGTCATGGAACAATATGGAGTGGCGTCATAAATTGACCTAGAACGTCGGCCGGATTGGCCGCGTGGAAACGCTGCGGCTTTCCACTCTGGAGGACCCGGGTTCGAGTTTCGGGTCCCACCCCTTGAAAATATTTATCATGGGGTCCGGGCCCGGCCCGTCGATCCCCGTCCTCCACAATCCGGCTGACCCCTCCGCAGGGATGGGCAGCCTGTGGAAGGGCTTGTTTCGCCCTGCCACTTAGTATTCTCCCTGAATGGAAGGTGGCGTCATCTGTTAACAGAAAAAAAAATTGACCTAGAATGGATGCTTTGCCATGACCCATACTGTTCAGATAACAGTCACGGGGTTGACCTAGAATGGATGCTTTGCCATGACCCATACTATTCAGATAACAGTCACGGGGTTTGGTGTTTTCCCTCAGGGAAGCCGAATTTTCCACTACAGTCTAAAAGAACAAAGTCCCCGTCGGCCTGACGCGACCACTGGTAGAACTGGCACCGACTATTCATCCCTTCAGCATGATACGCCATCTTGGGATTTGGGACTCTAAGAAGACTCATACCTCATGCAGAACATACGGACAGACCGATTCTTAATCCTAAATCTGCGTCGGCCGGATTGGCCGCGTGGAAACGCTTCGGCTTTCCACTCTGGAGGACCCGGGTTCGAGTCTCGGGTCCCACCCCTTGAAAATATTTATCATGGGGTCCGGGCCCGGCCCGTCGATCCCCGTCCTCCACAATCCGGCTGACCCCTCTGCAGGGGTGGGTATCTTGAAACCGAAGTCTGATTTTTGGCATCGAGCCACTTCTGATGCATATATCGTGTCAAGAATCATTGGCGACGAAATATTTTTTTAATTCTAACGGCCATGCGTTTGAATGTTTTGGCCGTTTTGAACGGATTCAAATCAGTGAACATTTGAACGACCCCGGAAGAGCGGGAGGTGGCCATAAGGGTTTCGGACCAGCGGTCAAGAGAATAAGTTCCGTCGATTACCAGTACACTCAAGGTTTTATTCTTTAAGTTTTTTTACTTTCTTAACTATAATTAAAGTTGTTTTATAATTTATTAATGTAGTTTTATTTACAGACTATTTTATGCTCGCAATGTGACTTTATTGCACGTGAAAATAATAACTACCCTGTTAATATGGAGGGTATAGCCCACCCGCCTTGTTCTCCGAGCTTTTATGTGACAATAAAAAGAAGGAAAAAATATATTAAAGGTAAAAACATGTTGAATTTATTTTTTACAGACAATACTATGATAATCAAAATAAAAACATTTCAGACATAAGATAAATCGACATCTTGCGCACTTGATAAATCTTATTTCATCAGGACAATTAATACATGTGAGAGAATCTGTACATAAAAATTAAATCTTATGTCATCATGACAATTAATACATGAGAGAGAATCTGTACATAAAAATTCAAAACATGCTTGCTTAACATTAGAAAATTGGCAACGATTATCTACTATTCCGGCTGACCCCAAGAATACAATATTAGAGGTCTGAATATATCGGATATGTGTAAATCTACAATTTATTCTTTTCTTGTAAATGGAATTCTTATCGTCTCTTTTTCCTCTTCGGTAGTATAATCGAAATTGGAATCTTCATTAGAATAGATGACTACTTGGGAACAGGAACAACATTCTGATTGTGAGACATTTGATGATAGCGGACATCGATGTAAATCGAGAACTGTTTTAAATAAATGTATCGAATAAATAAACAACTTTTATTCAAAATTCAATTTCATTTTACTTTATATTAGACTATCTAACCTGTACATTCTACAGATGTATACTCTGATAATATATTTGATAAGTTTTCAAATAAAATTTTCGCCAGTTCTTTTTCTTCAAGAATTGATTCGGATGTCAAATTTGGCCATTTGGGAAACCCAAATCATTGAGGATAATGTTTAACTCCTTAAGTATATTAAAAACATTAACTTCCATTTGTAATTCCTCAAACAAATCTTCGGTAAAACTTTTACGAAATAATTCTATTTATTCCTTTTCATTTTATAAAATTTGATTTATTATAAAAACTTCCTTCAAACCAAGTAGTCCAGCGTTGCTATGCAACCAGTGCTGACGTAGCGTTTGCGCTGACATCCTTACGCCTCGTTTTTCACTTCCGTGTCAGGAATGTATCCCGAATTTGATTGTTGATTAAGCGTTTATATTTGAATTATACCTCTTAATAATCGACTGATCGAACTATCTATCGATACTATCTTTATTTATAAAGTTTGGTTCCTTTTCGTTTTTACCAGGTTCGCATGCTCCCCTTGTAAGATTTCACATAGAAAAATCGTGTTTTCTCCGATCTCATACAATGAACGAAAACTTATGAAAGAAATAAAATTCGGAAAAAAATTTTTATGTCTTTAGAAAGACAATAAAAAACATAATGAATTGTAAAATTATCAAAAAATTTAAATGAAAATTAAACGAAATTTCATTTTTTAATTTTTGCTAATTAAGTTTAATTTGTAAACAATCGCAGACCATTAACATCGAATCTCCACTAAAGGCTAGGATTTCAATAAAAATTCGAGATATCGAGAGTTGACTATATTTGCAATTTTGTATCCTACTCATTATCTACAGGGGGCGAAATGAGTTATCGAAAGTTGACTGTATTTACAATTTTGTATCCTACTTATTATCTACAGGAGGCGAAATGCGAAGGGCCACGTTTCCATAAACCAAATAGAAACGTATTTTAATATATATGTTTATTAATCTTTACATAGGATTAATTATCATAAAATGAATAAGATTCATTCTAATTTTTTTGATTTAGTGAAATATAGTTCTGTGATCGTTATTTCAAACCATTTTATTTCATTAATTGCTCTCTTTCGCAGTTAATAATATAGTTGTGTCTTAGTTAACGATAGTAATCGTTCCAGAATTACCATCGTTAACCGTCATTATATAAGACGCGATTCCCCATAAGATTTAATTGAAAATTGATTAATTTGTTCTGGCCCTTCCCACCACCATAGTAAATATTAAAAATTCAGATAAAACTCATTTAAAATATCCACAACCATGTAAATATTAAAAATGCAGATAAAACTCATTTAAATGTTCTAAAAATATGGAAAATACCATTTATTTATTATATTTGCTATAAGTATTACAAAGAGATAAAACTCATTTAAAATGTCCTAAAATATGGAAAATATCACTTATTTATTATATTTTCTACAAAAAAATTCTTATTTAAAATGTTCTAAAAATATGGAATATATCATTTATTTATTATATTATTTTTAATGTCCTAAAAATATGGAAAATATCATTTATTTATTATATTGTTCCGTCTCCTTCCCACAACCATAGTAAATATTAAAAATGCAGATAAAACTCATAACAACCATAGTAAATATTAAAAATGCAGATAAAACTCATTTAAAATGTCTTAAAAATTGTAAATATTAAAAATGCAGATAAAACTCATTTAAATGTTCTAAAAATATGGAAAATACCATTTATTTATTATATTTGCTATAAGTATTACAAAGAGATAAAACTCATTTAAAATGTCCTAAAATATGGAAAATATCACTTATTTATTATATTTTCTACAAAAAAATTCTTATTTAAAATGTTCTAAAAATATGGAATATATCATTTATTTATTATATTATTTTTAATGTCCTAAAAATATGGAAAATATCATTTATTTATTATATTAACAACCATAGTAAATATTAAAAATGCAGATAAAACTCATTTAAAATGTCCTCAAAATATAGAAAATATAATTTATTTATTATATTTGCTATAAAAAATTAACATTAATAAAATGAATTGTTCATGAAAACAGTTTTTAAGAAATCTTCACCAGAAGGACAATTGGGCTCACTTTGGAGTTTTTTGACAAATTTGCTATAAAATTTAACATTAATAAAATGAATTGTTCGTGGAAACAGTTTTTAATTATCAAGTCTTTACCAGGAAAACAATGGCATGAAAATAGTTTTTAATTATCAATCTTCACCAGAGGACAATTGGGCTCCAAAAATAGTTTTTAATTATCAATCTTCACCAGAAGGACAATTGGGCTCATTTCAGAATTTTTTGACAAACGAATCCGTAAACATTGATTATCAGCTTATAGATTCAAACATTATTATACAGATAAGATTTGATTTTGCCTTTTGTTGGCAAACGAATAGTGAGTGACACGCATTCACTCGGTACCCGGATACAACTCGCTGAAACCCGGAGACTCCGGGTTTCAGCGAGTTGTATCCGGGTACCGAGTTTAAGTATTATTTCTCCGGGTTGTGTAGCAAATCCCCCACGTAATTATAAAAATAAATAAATATTGTATATTAGAAATTCAGAACTTGTATGCAAAGCGAGTAAAGGACTAAAAAGGTCTGGCGCGTTTCTCGTGTACGGAATAGCTGGCGCGGTCGGTGTCCACATCTGGTGCTAGCACAGTACTGGCTATGTCCTATATATAATAGTTGTCCCCACTCTGCATTGGCCGTGCTTGCGTGTAGCTCGTGTCTGGTCAGTCAGAGAGGTCTAACTACTGTATAAGTAATGCATACGTGGAAAGAATTTTTTCGATTATAGGAAATACTAGGACCAATGACCGTTACAAGATGAGGATAGAACTGGTAAAGGCAGAATTATGCACAAAACGTAATTTCGACACGAGCTATCGAGAATTTTATGAATTCATAAAAAAATCAGAAAATGCCGATTTTGTAAAGGCTGCGATGTCAGACAAAAAATATATATGGAAAAGTATACATAAATATTTATTATGTATTGATATAGTTGAATATTTTTCTTCTTGTTTATCTGTTATTTTATACATGAAAATGTATAAAATGTTAAGGTATTTTTATTAATATGTACAGTATGTAATGTGGATAGTGAGTAACTACTATCCATATTACATACATATTAATAAATATATATATAATGTGATGTGTGATCATTAGAATTGTATATAATTTTAGTAATTTTAGAATGTGATTTTTTAAAATAAAAATCACATTCTAAAATTACAATAAAAAAATTAAACATATACATGTGTGTTTCTTTTTTGGTCATCGTCTCCGGGTGAGACCTAGGTCTGAGATGGCAACCCTACCCACCGCACTAATGAATGCAGCCCAACATAAAATTATAAATTTCCATAAAACATGGAAATTATATACTTTTTTATTTTTTGAAATTTGCTGTATCATCATCATATATCCCACTAATAAAGAAAAAGAAATTTGTTTCATTTTTTTGAAATAAATATAAAAAATAATGAAGTTAATGAAGTTTTTACTATTTAAATACCTATCTACATTTTCTATTTTCATTTTCTAAAATATTTCTTATTTCAGTGATTAAAACTTCTTACTACCGGTACTCAATGTTTTTTAAAAATTTCTTGGTCAGAAAGAACTCCTTTTTGCTTATTTGTCACAGTGGATATCATATACTGTATTGTACATTATTTACTAATTTTTTTGCTTAACAACCATCGTTAGAATTAATATATTTTATGTGCGGCCCGAGACAAATTTTTTCTTCAAATGTGGCCCAAGGAAGCCAAAAGGTTGGACACCCCTGTTCTATATGAACTGTAGGATCTCGAACACACTTTTTTTTTTCTTCTAATAGAATCCGAAACTGCGACGTCACACAACTTGCAACGTAGCCACCAAGAAAGACTTGCAAGTGTCAAGTAATTTACAACACAAACAAACAACAGAATCAGACTTTGTTCGCAGAATTTAATAATAATAATTGTTTAGAAATCATCATTAAGAAACTAAAAATTAGTGAATTGTTGCACGTCTATTTTTAATTATTTAAATAATTTGTTTTCATTATTATATGACAAGCATGTCAAACTCATTTTAATTCAAGGGCCATTTAATAAGCCTGTAAGATGCCGCGGGCCACATCACATTTAAATTTTTTTTAAAATTACATTTTGAAGAAAGAATTCAAATATATAGATAGGATAATTAAAAAGCTTGTATAATCAAATAAATATATTACAAAAATATATACAATTATTATTACATAATTGCTTTTAATTATACATATTTTTTAAATTCAATTCCTCGTTATGAATTTTTAATTTTCTATTAAATGTTAAAAGTCACATTTTCTGTACAAAAACAAAAGCTTCCATTAAAATTTTATAAATTCAAATATCCATAACTATTTACTTATTTAAAAAAAGTTAAAAACACAACAAATCTTTAACAAGCCCGTTGGCGCATTCTTTATACATGTCCTTCAAAGAGGAATTGTTTGGTACTTTATTTGTCTAACCAAAAAAATAAAGGTTCTCATTTATGGCTTTTTGTTTTTTGTAAGAAATTTGGCACAAAACGATGTCGTCTTTGCAGGAAAACAGTTTGTGTCACCGATCTGAAAGATCAGTGTCATCTGTATGTATACGTCTGATAACGCTAAATGAAAAAAACTATTGCATTTACAGGTATATTTCACTGAAATCAAACTAGCATATCATAGTATATGACATAGCTACGAAGCGACAATTACTTCCTATTATCTCATAACATTTTAGTTGAGAGCCTTGAGGGCCACAAAATATCACGTCGAGGGCCGCATGCGGCCCGCGGGCCGCCAGTTTGACACCTCAGGCGTGTAAAACTCATTTTAATTCAAGGGCCATTTTATGAACTTGCAAGATTACCGAGGACCACATCGCATTTACTTTTTAAAATTAAATTTTGAAAAGGGTTGCAGTTATATAAATAATATAAAAAAATTGTGTAATTAAATGAATTTAATATAATACAATATATATAATACTATATAATTGCTTTTAATTACACATGTTTTTCTTAAAATTAAATTACTTGCTATCGATCTCTAGTTTTCTATTTATTGTTGAAAGTAATTTTTTTTTTATTTATAAAAATCAAGAATTTTTTTTTCATTTAAATTTTTATAAATTCAAATGTCCATAACTACTTATATTTTTAAAATAGGTTATAATACAGAAAATAAATCTTTAACAAGCATGTTTTTTTATACGTGTCTTTTAAAGATGGATTGTTTTGATTTTGTTTATTCAAATGGCTATCCTAAAAAATCCGGGTTCCGATTAATTTAATAGTTATTTTTTATTTTTGGCGAGAAAAGTTTCCCACAAAACAATGTAAGCCTTGCAGGACAGCACCATATTTGTGTCATTGATGTGAACGATCACTGTCTTCTGTGTGTATACTTACGACAACCCTAATCGAAACGAAGAAACTCGTGAAATTGCCTTTCGTTAAAACGAAATAACGTAACATAATTGACATAGTCTCGATACGACAGTTACTTTCCACTGTCTTCGTAACATATTGTTCTCGTTTTCATTTTAGTTAAGAGCGTCGCGGGCCACATATATCACTTTGAGGGCTGCATGCGGCTTCGAGGGCCGCCAGTTTGATACCCCTGCTATAGATCATTTATACAAGGTTTGCAAATTTTCAAAGCCCTGAAATTTCTAAATACAGATAATTATTAAAAATTTATTGTTTTAAATTATAAAAAATATATTTGAAAAAAAATACTTCACATATATCAATAAATTATACATTTATTACAAAATATACAAACTGTACAAAACAAATTCCATTGACAATTATAACAAAACGATGTAAAAAGCATGATTAATGACTCATATTTGAGCCAGAATACTATATCCTATTAATAGATTTAAATGCATCAAATAAAAATTGAGCGTTTTCCATTCATAATTTTTACAATTATGGTTCATGTTAACATTTTTTTTCAAATTAATAGTTTCAGTTACAAAACTTTATAAATGATGAAGTTTTTTTCAATTTAATATATGGATGCATTGATAATTCAATAATATGGTATATACTGTAAATATGAATACATGAATCAGCATGTAAAATCAAATATTTAGTACTCTCTTGCATTTATATTCATTCTTATATTACAATGATATAATAATAATAATAATTATTATTATTATTTTTTAATATTTAAAATATAGTTTTCATGAGTAAGAAACTGGATCATAAGAAAAGTTTCTTTATAGCCATTTCAATCTCTTGTATACCCTCCGCTTTCTCATCTTTATTCCTGTATAAATATTTAATTTCAAGTATCCAATAATTTAAACATCTTTAATATTTTAATTGTCAAATTGATCATTAACACAAACTGGAGCATAAGAAAAGTTTCAGTTACTTCTTTATAGCCATTTCAATCTCTTGTAGACCCTCCGCTTTCTCATCTTTTTTTGCTCTATCCTGTTTTAACAAACTGGAGCATAAGAAAAGTTTCTTTATAGCCATTTCAATCTCTTGTAGACCCTCCGCTTTCTCATCTTTATTCCTGTATAAATATTTAACTTCAAGTATCCAATAATTTAAACATCTTTAATATTTTAATTGTCAAATTGATCATTAACTTTAATAAAAATGAATAAAATTTATTTCTCATATTATGTTCAAAAATTAAAGGACGTTTCACACTTTTTCTGAAAAATTACTTTTGTAAGACTCTAGTTGTGCGAGCAGATCTCATATGACACAGTTTCACATAACATGGTGTTTTTAGAACCAATCTCTCGTATATTAGGAGGAATACTTGTATTGAAATTTTTATTTCATCTATTTCCTTTTGTTAAATTAATTGCCCAATATATTAAAAAACTAATAAACCCGTAACCGGAAAATAATTCCTCTATTCCTTTTGTTAAATTAATTGCCCAATATATTAAAAAACTAATAAACCCGTAACCGGAAAACTTCTTTAAAAATGCTTAGTTTATGCTACCATCCTGATAATCATCCTTGTATGGCATTCTCAGTTTTGAAATTTTAACATTTTCAGGATGTCTTTTTCCTGAAAAAGCCACAGAAATTTGACAACGTGAGAGAACTTCTTCATTTAAATGGCATTCTCAATTTTGAAATTTTAACATTTTCAGGATGTCTTTTTCCTGAAAACCCACAGAAATTTGACAACGTGAGAGAACTTCTTCATTTAAATTAATTCCATCATGGTCATAGTAAAATTAGAGGACGTTTCACACTTTTTCTGAAAAATTACTTTTGTAAGACTCAAGTTGTGCGAGCAGATCTCATATGACACAGTTTCACATAAGATGGTGTTTTTTGGAATCAATCTATCGTATATTAGGAGGAATACTTTTATTGAAATTTTTATTTCCTCTATTCCCTTTTGTTAAATTAATTGCCCAATATATTAAAAATGGAACCAATTTATCGTATATTAGGAGGAATACTTCCATTGAAATTTTTATTTCCTCTATTCCCTTTTGTTAAATTAATTGCCCAATATATTAAAAAACTAATAACCCGTAACCGGAAAACTTCGTTAAAAATGCCTAGTTTTTGCTGCCATCCTGATAATCATCCTTGTATGGTATTCTCAATTTTGAAATTTTAACATTTTCAGGATGTCTTTTTCCGGAAAAAGCCACAGAAATTTGACAACGTGAGAGAACTTCTTCATTTAAATTAATTCCATCAGTGGTATTCTCAATTTTTAAATTTTAACATTTTCACGATGTCTTTTTCCTGAAAAAGCCACAGAAATTTGACAACGTGAGAGAACTTCTTCATTTAAATTAATTCCATCATTGTCATATGTTTGTCCGTGTGACTTATTGATAATGACTGAAAAAGCTCTAATTATTGGCAACAGATAATTGTTTAAATGCCAATAATTAGAGCTTTGCGAAATTGCTGACAGGATAATTGCTTACAGCTTATAATTACAGCTTTTGGAAAATTTAGCTTAAAACTACAATAATTACAGCTTCTGGGACAGTCTGTGCAATATCAATTCCACGAATGAAAACAATTGAACCTCCATATGTTTCTGATATGATCTCACAACAAATAAATTGTTCTCGCATGTGTCTAACAACTATGTGTGTGCCATTACATATTCCTTATTGCATCTAATGAAAGATATAGTAAATTTTTCCAAGATAAAAACTCAGAAACTAAGTTTCAAAAATTAAATTAACACAACAAACGGTAATCTTAGAATAAGTCCAAGTTTTCGCAGTTCAATCTGCATTCCACCGTAAGATATCGTGAAACGCGATTCTCGTGCGACGACAATAGTCAAAAGAAACTCTTCAGCGACTATATGATGCGATTGTTGAAAACCAATCAGACCCATTTCACGTGATTATTGTAATATGTGTATGACCTAATGAGTTCGCTCACACTGCTTTACACAGATAATCAGCAAACTATATACTGTATAAATGTTATGCATAAATCTCTTTCAATGAAAGTTATAACAAATTTTATCAAAAATAGCATGAATAACTCGGCAGTGCATAAAGCAAATGTAATAAGCGCCGAATCGAATGCTTTAAAAACGTATCAGATGATTCAAATTTCCAAACAAAAGAACAGTCGCATTAATGCCAAACAAAGCATTTCTAAAAATATCATTTCTATAAAAATCGGATTCGATAATTTAATAAATCATAGCGGAAAAATTGTCAATTTTAAGCGGTCCTTCATTAGAAAATAATTTTGTTTGCATGCATGATAATATATAGTAATTTATATTTATATCATGCTTTTCTTTTATTTCATTCTATGATTGACATATATATAGTACTAATTAGATAAGTAAAATCATCAAATAGAATGTACTGAAATAATTCCGAAAGTTATAACATTTGTGACTAATTTTATATAACTTACTCTATTCCAACGGTACTCAATCTTTTAACAAATGCGTACCATCAGTGGTACGCGTACTACAGATTGAGAACCGCTG